>ML240654.1:0-50102 GCA_004119915.2 Collichthys lucidus | reverse complement strand
TTTTCTCCCATTCTCCCACACTCTCCTCGCCAATTCACTCCCCTCCCTGTTTCCTTACCTCTATCCTCCCTCACAACTACTGACTTCATTTCGCACTCCCTCACACGCTTGTGTCCTCTTTCCTTCCTCTTTCCTTTCAGCCGTCAGTGTGGGAGTAAAAAGGATTAGTTGAAACCAAGAGAGGGAGCAAAGCACTAAATGACGGTATTGAATCTGGCAAAATAAATTTGAGCTTCTTACGCCAAGCGAGGAGTTAAGTCTCAGGCAGTGCTGTTTGTAGCACATCTAACATGATAACAGTGCATAATGAACTCATTTCAGAATGACAGTTTTATTATCAAAAGCCTGCCGCTATTTCCACTTAGAACATTTAAGCTACACAAAAAAGAGGATAGAAAACTAAAGAAATATCTCTAAAACTACTCTGCAAAGTATTACGGTAAGTTCCATGTCTTATAAACACATTTTTCTCCTAATATTACAACAGTTACTTGTTGCTAATCATCCACTTTGTTCAGTTATTGTGGAATATAGTAAGAACAGGAAAATATGTTCAATAACAGTGCTCAAAAAGGAACTTTTAAAGCACATTTATTCCAACGAAGTACAATTTCACATTAATTATTGATTGACTTGTACTTAATGTTTATTTAACTGGCTCTACTTTTAAGCACAACTGGGCCAGTTCACAATAGAAGCAGCACAATCCACACTGATGCTTTTTATGAGAATAAAATCAAATAATGCTATAAAAAAAGTTACTAAAAGTCAGAACGTCCAGCAGTTAGAGGGTAAGGGTGACAGGCCATGGCTATAAATCTTGGATAAACAAAGCTTTGACAGCACCTTATTGAGTTGGCCTTGAGATTCTTCATATTTAAGTTTGAATTTACTGAGAGAGGCCAGCTCTGTTAGTAATTTCAGACCGCTGGGGTGAATGACAGTCAACAGTCTGAACTCAGAGCCGCCACTTTCTCTGTGTAAGGTTATGTGCCTAGGTATGACAGGCGCGTAATGAAATTCCTCTCCTCTTTACACTTAGCACAGGTGTCACTGTGCTTTGTTGCCTTAGTGCTAGAGAGAGACTATGGGCAGAAACTGCAAAGTCACCAAAGCCTGACCATAACAGTAACTCGTATACTGTACCAGCCCTGTGTTACAGGTATAACAATGTTTGGTGAAGTCAATGAGCAAGGTGAGTGTTTTGTATCTAGGATAAATGTCCACACACAACACCCAGATAGCATGGCAACATTGATTCAATGTTGAAATTCCATCAGGGGTTGAATATTCAAGGTTATAACATTGAATCAATGTTGATAATTGTTTGCTTTTTCAATGTTGAGAAGAGAAACATTGATTCAAAGCTGAACTAACACTGATTTTATGTCTGTCTTGATCTATTTCTCATCATCATAATAACATTATTTCCGGGTGCAAACCTGATGAAAAATCAACGTTATATTTCAATGTTGAGCAACGTTGATTCAATGACAGTTTTGTTAATGTATCAACATTGATTCATTGATTGGTCTGCTATCTCGACACTGTCATATTATCATCTTTCAGGATGATGTGGTTAACTTGTTATCGTATCCATCAGACCCACAACAACATTAGCATACTTTCAGAGTTGTTGTTTTTGGTCTCCACCAACTCCTAAGGAAAATATCTGGCTCCTTGGCTGTTCAGAAGCTACTCTCTTACTTTGTCTGCCTGATAGTTCTCTGTGGGGTTATCACTGAATGATCCCATACACGTGATCCTTTATACATATAGAAATTTATATTATGGTGATTTCTTTACAGAAAACATTCTTAAAAAGTCCATAAGCTCAAGACTCTTTGTGTCTTCTGTCTTTTGTGTCAGCATCACTAAGGATATGCTGCAGCAAAAACAGGAAGGGAGTGCCCCATTCTGAATCAATATTATGAACCTGCTAAAAAAAAATGGCACATGGTAGAGCCACTGAAGGAACACTTTCCGAACAGCTGCACACTTTTAATGAAGGAGGTAAAATGAGTAAAGAAGAGAGTGGCAGAGTGCAAGGGGAAGTGTATCACAGTTTGTTGCCAAAACTTTTTACTAACACACAACATTTGCAGTATGTCTGTTAGTAAATTGATAAAATGTCGGGTTTACTGACTTGTGAGACAGAAGAGTCATTTTATGCATCTTGTTGAGATTTCACTCAGTCAAAGGCCAAACTGGTTGAAGTTGAGTGCTTAAAAACAGATTAATTCCAATGTGAAATCTTTGAAAGTATTTTTAAAGAACGTATTAATTAGGCCTGTGCCCAGTAAAATTCTAAACTCTGTTGTGCTGTTCCCTTGATTCTTCAACTCTCCCATCTGTGGTGCGCCCCTGGCAAACATCAGAAGAAGCACTCAATGTGATGCATGTCAAATTCACGCTTAATGAGTTTTGGCCTTATGTCAGACCCTGATTTGAAGTCATACAGTATGTTCTTCTTAAATGCACAATTTACAAACAATTAACAGAAAACATCCCGGAGCAGGGAACAGATGGGTTACATAACCCAGTGTTTGCAAGAGAGAGCATTTTAGCAATCTCTCTATAGCTCTAGTGGAATGTGGATAATTTCAAATGGTAAATTGTAATTGATTCCACTCCATAGCTCCGGCATATACGAATATATTCTACTCCATAGCTTCAGCACACAGGAATGAAACCCAAATCATTATGGGACTGAGCCATTAACGCTTGTAGAGAATCCTCAGACTGTATTCTCGTCACGACTATTTTAATTTTTCTTCCCATCTGAGTTACATCTTGGAAGATTCCCAGACCTCACAGACTAAAATGTGTTTGCATGTATGTTTCTCCTTCTGTAGAAGTGGCTCACTAAACAAAGCTCTTCTCTGTGTGCGCTGCAGAGGATGCTACAGAAAACGAATCAGTGCCACAGGGCCCCTCGCTGTACCAGAAACAACCGAGAGCGAGGTGAGGCTACAGACAGCTTGCAAGGAGGTTGTGAGGGTTATGGGGGCATGAGGTAGGGTATGTGGCTGTGAAGGAGGGTAGTTAGTGGTTGGTGGGTGGAAGGTTGCTGCTGGTGCTTTGGAGTGCTTGCATGTTGCATGAATTCATTAGTGAACTTTTCCTGCCAGGATTGTTTGCTCCCTATGAAAAGCAACACTGCAGCCAACTGCAGCTTTTTCATTATTTATTGATTTGTTTTTACTTTCAGTTGGGAGAAAAATTCAGCAATTAGCTGCTTTCTTTTTCAATCTGAGTGTACTGCCTTACTTCCCTGCTCTGCATACAGTATTCCCCGAGTGATGAATCACACTCATGTGTTGTGCAATGCTGCTGCGCTCACTGGCAGATGTTGCTGGGGCTACGAAGATTGATGCGTTTTACATTAAACACGGGAAACCTCTGCTTTATACAATTATGATGCCGGTTCTTTGGTTTTATTCATAATGATGAGTTCAGAGGTAAAGGGTGATGAGATCAAGTAAAGTCTCTTCTTTGACAACCTTTTATAGCATCACATCTTCTGCTTTCATTTCGCAGTGTGGATGTGTCTTTGCACAGTTTATCACCTACACACTCACACTCAGTATGCATACAATTAAATTTTGCTCATCAATGCTCTGTGTGATATCCTTATAATGACGTGCCTCACACTTTCACGTCTCTCACACGGTCACCGTTTTGAGATTAGATCTGCTCATGTTGACAGAAAACCTTCCATCCAGCCTCAGCATCTGAGGAAATGGCACCAAGTGTCAACATGTCTACCTCTGTGGATCCATTGTTTTCATTATGTCAGCTCGGATTCAAAACGCAATCTGGAATTTATTTGTTCATTTAAGGTTTAGCTGTGTTCAAATGTGACTTTGGCTGAGTAAGACGTTGATGAGGATTTTATTTCCCTCTGATGTCTGCTGCCGGCTCTGCATCAACTCTCTGTGATTTACAGTTTTCTGAGTTTTGTTAGCTGAGCTGCACTTGCTTGATGTTTGGCTGTTAACAAAGTTGTCGACTCGCTAATTTTTGATCATGAGTAATGTAATCAGAACAAATACTAGTACTGAGTACAGCTGCCCATAGTTACCACAGTGTGATTACACTCATGAACTAAAGCACAAAAATATTCATGTCTATGCATGTTATGTCAATGGTCCAGTGTGAAAGATTCATTTCTATTGGTATTATTATTAAATTTTTAGAAATCCTATTCACTGGGGTCCTGTTTGCTGATGATTTTGTAACCATGCTACAGAGTACACAAGTGGCCCAGTTATCATCATGTTATAAGAGTAGTGTAATTCCGTTTGTGAATACAGCTGTGTGTAACGTGTGCGTAAGGTGTAAGTGTGAGTGAGTGGACGAGCGAGAGAGAGTGAGTGAGTTGAGCGTGTGGATGGAGGAGATGCAGGTTAGCGGTAGGAGTTATGTTAGGAATAAATGTACAGTGCAGGCTACAGTGTGTGATCAAATAAAGGCCACAGTGTCTCTAAAGAAAACGCCGGAGCTTGTGTGTTATTCCACAGCTGAAGAAAGTGAAGGGAGTTAAAGATGACGAGCAGTTCAGCCCCAGGAGACGGCATTTCCCCTGTGCCAGACAGAAACATGGTTAACAATTATAACTATGATCACAATGATGAATAATTTATTTAAATGTATTATGAATACACCACAAGGAAATTACGCTTAGGGCACCAAAATAGCTAGTAGTGGCCCTGGGCCCTAGACATGAAGAAGTCAACATGTCTGCCGTGAAGAAGTATGTTAGATGGACACCGAACACACACGAATGACATTTAATTCAACTTTTTTTTAACCTAGCGCCATCATCAGGTTGAAGTTTTACTTTGTATTGTGACCATAGTTACAATTAGAAAATGTTACAGCACATGTCGGGATGCTAACACACTAAACTAACATGGTGACACTGGTGTACACAACATTCTGTTGTCAGCATTTAGTAGAGCCCCACAGAGCAGTAGACTCAGTTATGGGCAGCACACTGTTAAATGTGACAAAACACCCACACTCATTGTTTCATATTGAGTACGAGCCTGCAAGCTGCTGGCCAGTTCTTCAAGAGGGACAGTTTGATCAGTAACTGTTACATGTCCACTGTGTGCCATGAAGTCATACGATGATCTGCAATGTAGCCAGTGTATCTTACTGAGATAAATATCATTCTTCAAAACTGCGAGTTCCACAAACCAAACCGTTCACCCCCATATTTGATCCTTTAATCACAGTGGGGGATCAGTCTTCTGACCTTGGTGAATCTGGCACCACACTGTCTCCACTGAGCTTATCCACAACCACAAGGTCATAATTTGGACTGCACTACAACTATTAAAAACCATCAACACGCTGCAAATGTTTTTTACCCCACTGAGAAATTAGGCTCACTAACATGGTAAACCATCTGTCTCCCCAAATAGAACTGGGTAGCCTTTGGATGCATCTTTAGTGTGCAGTATTTTTTCTTTTTTCTTAAATCAGCTGCAGACTTCACAGTGAAATCCCAGACTGTGTGTGAACAGAATGAGAGCACAGCACTGGGCAGCAGGCTGAGAGGGAGGGGAAAACAACCTCTGCAGAGCATCTGCTCTACCCCTGCCTGCCACCAGGGGGCCACATTGTGCTTCAATAAATCCCCATTTTTTTTTGTTTTTTTGCTTTTTTTGTTTCAGTCAGATAAACACGCCATGAAAACAGAGCTCACCTCCCATCAACTGCTCTGTAAATGTATAGCTTTGTAAGTGGCATTGGGAAGTGTGTGTGTGTGTGTGGTGGTATCTCTAACCAGGCGCGAGGTTAGTGTCGGGCGCTCATGGCGCCCCCCACGAAATGGCGCCCCGAGCGGCTGCCCTGTCCGCCCGTACCTAAAACCGCTACTGGCACACACCTCAGTAAACCAAATATTATGTTAATTCATATTTTGGTTTCCTCGTGATGCTTGAATCAGAAGATTTGAAGAAGACAAAGTTTAAAAAACAAAACAAAAAAACGTTAAGCTACATAAAAGTGGGTGGGACGGATCTACGGTCATTCAAAAGTGGGTGTGTCATGACACACCTGACACACCCACTATCTGCGCCCCTGTCTCTAACATGGTATCTCTGGTAATGAGAGATTAGCATAGAGAAAAGGAGGCCCGAAAGAGAGAAAGAGAGAGAGAAAGAGAGAGAGAGAGATGGAGAATGACAGGAGTGAGAGGAGAAGTGAAAGACAGATGGAATCAGGCAGCAGAGAGGGAAGTGAAAGAGATCAAGAGACCGGAAACAGGGACATTTAAATTTAAATGACTCATTTATGACCTTCTATCAGAGCCCAATCACTGTAGGTGCTGTGCTCCATCGCCAAACCTATCTGGACACATATGTGTCCCTTTGTTCTAGGGCTGCAAGAGCTAGGCTCCATGCAGCCTTACTTATTTTGACATTTGGAAAAAATATTATTATTTATGTAGAGAGTTGAACTGTCATGTTTGTCTGTTCAATATTAAGCTGGAGCTTAGTTTAGCATTAAATGTGAAACTCTGGCTCAGTCTGAAGGTATATAACTGTAAAACACTGTATTTTTAAATGGTTCTTTATTATTATTATTATTATTATTATTATTATTATTAATAATAATAATAATAATAATAATAATAATAATAATAATAATAATAATAATAATAATAATAATAATATCAATAATTTATTTATTGTAATAATTGAAATTCAAAAAAAAAAAAACAGCAAAACGTCATAAAACAGTTCACTAAAAACACATTAGACTGAGCTAAACATTCAAATTTGTGTTAGAGATTTGAATGTTGGAAGGTCGGTACAGTCACGGATGTGTTTGGGGAGAGAGTTTCAGAGGGAGGGGGCAGCTGCAGAGAAGGCTCTGTCGCCCCAGGTTTGGTGCTTGATCATGGGTGGTGGAGTCAGGAGGTTAGCATCAGATGAACGGAGGCTGTGTGATGGATTGCGGCGATGGAACAAGTCAGTGAGAAAGGAAGGGGCCTGGTAAAGGAGGGCTTTGTGTGAGTTTGAACTGAATGCGCTGTGGAACAGGGAGCCAGTGGAGTTTCTGGAGGACAGGTGTGAGTGTGGGTGAACAGACGTGCAGCAGAGTTTTGGATGGTGTGCCGTAGAGAATACGGGTGGTAGTCAATTCTGGAGGTGAAGAAGGCGTGAATGAGTTTCTGTAGCAGAGAAGGAGAGTGATGGACGGAATCGGGCAATGTTCTTGAGGTAAAAAAAGGCAGTTCTGGTGATTTTCAAAGAAACTATTGAAACAAATAAACAAACAAAACCTAACAAAGATGCTAGTGGGTTTTAACAAAGCTGGGGTTGCTGTTTTCCCCTTTCTAGTCGAAAGCTAAAGAAAGCAAATTTTGCATTTCTCAAACTCTTCCATAAGTGGAAGCAACCTTTCTTGGTCTCAGAGTAGATCATGTTTGTTTTTTGCTTCACTGACAGAATATATTTTCTTGGAGACAGTTTGTGCCAATTTATGATTGTGAGTTAGTGACCAAGACCAAAGGGCAAAGAGGCCTTTTTTTTTTTTTTTTTCCTGCACTGCAGTGCACCGGAGAGATGCACAGTGTATCTGATTCCACTTAGCTGGGCACTCCCTGCGCCAGTCAGATGCCAACATCAGTGCCAACTCTCGCTCTCCTCCCCGCTAACACCCTCCTCCTCCTCCCGATGCTGCAGGCATGCAAAAGCTTCGGCAACTCCTGCCTGTGATGGACAGTAGGAAGAGTGCTGGGAGAGAAAGGTAAAAAAGAGAGGGAGCAACTGGGAAGGAAGTGCAGAAAGAAAGCTAAGGTGAGGATGTAGAGAGGCAGGGGGAGGTGGAGAAGCAAAAGAGAGGAGGAAGCAGAAGAGAAAACATTCTTCTGCTTGTCCTCTCTGGTAAAGAGACATGGCAAAAAGGCAGACGGAATGACAGACAGCGGGAAAGTAAAGGAGGACAGCAGCTAGGAGAGAAACGAGGATGACAAAGGCTGGAGAATGAGAGAGAGGGTAATAGAGAGAGCATGGCAGAGACAGAAAGATCTACAGGAGAGCGACAGCTGTTGTTAAAGACAACAGAAAAAAAAGGCACAGACACTGAAAAGCAGGTCAGACGCTCCAGTAAAAACCTCTGTTTATCCAAATAAGGAGGGCTGTACGAGCGCCTGTGTCTATTTGTTTTTGGTGCATACATGCTTCTGCTTTTGTTTGCATTTGCGGATGCGCACGTGCTGTGTTTATTTTGCTTGTGTTTGCATGTGTGTCTGCATGACGAATGCTAATGTAATTGTCACAAGCGTGTAGCTAAGGGGTGGGTGGGATGTGTGAGGGCGAGCAGCTGCGTATCTGAAAGCTGACCCTATGTTGCAATCATGCAAGCCAGACGCATGTGCTCTGGCACTTCTTCTTCAGAGGCCTACAGCAAGGAAATACGGAGCTTGGCACATTCACTTGTGTGTGCCTGTGAATGGATATTTGTGCACGGAGCGTGTTCGTGCAAGCGAATGCAAGTGCGATTCGTGGGGGGAACAACGCTGCTCTTTTCTGGACGCAACGGGGCTGTGTTTAAGCATCACTTCCTCTTGTTTATGCCATAGGCGACGTGTTGTCCATGGAAGAAAACCCCGACCAACTTTGCTGACGCAAGGTCAAACACACAGGCATATAGGCCCCGGGTTGCTTTGAAACAGATGTTACCCCCCCCCACACACACACACTGACACCCAGCCCCCTTCCCTCTACCACCAAAACTCCCACACAAAATCTATTGCCTATGACAGCAGCTCATAGGGTCAGGGTCTGATAGAATTCAAATGACAGACTACACAGATTTCACTCTCCGACCAAAGTGCATGCCTCTGGGTGTAGAACCATCCTCTGCATCTTAAAACATGACAGGCTGTGGACTCTTACTTGCCCTCCTCTCATTCATTGGACTGGCTTTAAACAAGAGGCGAAATTCAGTATTTTAAACCGTTTGGTCAGATCGTTTCACGGCTGTCTAAACAGGAAGAAAAAAATCAGACTCTTTCTCTTTGTGTTGGTCCTGCATGGTTTAATAAAGTTTTAGGCTGTGGATTTTTATTCCAGTGTGTGTCAATCCAAAGGGAAAAAATAACATGTACATTCATGGGGGTGATTTTATAATGAGGACAAATACAAAAGTTGAGTTTCTTTCAAGGCTTTTTGTGCCTCATCAATTAAAATCAAAAGAAAGGACGCAAGGACACATGTGGTGATCACAATAACCGTGGTGCAAGGCTGTTCTGGTATTAGCACTGACTCTCTTCCTGATCATACAAATCTATTGTTTAGCTGCTCCATGTCTTCTGATTGGTTGTAACTCTGTCCTTTTCCCTCCTGGAGCTTTGAATGCCAGCAACAAATCCTGTTTTTGTCACTATTCATCCCCTGATAAACCACTTGGCAGATAAATAAACCTTGGGAGACTTGAATAGATAAAATACATGTACAGCAAGTGACTACACAAACACATTCCGATGTTTGCAGAAATGAATTAGCCACTGAAAAACACATAAGTCTACTTGTACACCGCTAAATTCAACCTCTCAACAAACACAGTGTCTTTAATAGCCCCTAAGTTTGATAGCCTGATATTCTGGTTGAGAGACCGACCTTGTACCTGCTAAAACTGCAGCTAACTACAAATGCAAGGTACCTACTGTATAGTCATGTATGGATTGAACTCACTTTCTTGATTTGTATTGTTTTAGTTTAGCTCTCAGCATCATGAAATTCATAAGAACAGATAGTTACCTAATCAAAATGTTTCATATCATGTTATGTAAGTATATCAAATTGGGTTCAGTTATTGGTTACTAGTCTTGGGTACCGTTACTGCTCATTGGGTACAGTTTGAAATTGAGTGGATGAATCACAACTTTAGCAATAGCAGCACACATACTAACCAGTCAGATTTTAATAATAATAATAATAATAATAAGTTTAATAAGCTCATCCGCCGACTGTGTGCTTACCCATTCTGATAAAATGGCGCCCCCGCCGTTCATATCCATTTCGACCTCTGCAGATTGAGAAGTAACAAATCACAAAGGAGTTGAAATTCTAGGCCATCCTCTCAACTTACCAAATCATCATTTCATCACTCGCATCACATCGATACATCAGGATCAATAGGATGAAGAAGAGTAGATGAGATATGGGGCTTTGAGGGGACAAAAATGAAATGAGCTAATGCTTCAAACCCACAGCAGAAATAAAACGTTGCCAAAAGCTCATCATATGCACGTAATAGACTTCAATTCAATCACCTGTTATCCCACCATTTGCCCATTATGATTGTAAATGAAGCCACTGGAGTTACTGTCACATACTGTAGAGCTACTAGTTACACCCTGGTGTTAGCAGCTTTGTTCCTGACAGTTACATGGCTGTGACGCACTTTAGAAAGCATGCAGACAGTGTTGTTTAATTAACTGTACAATTGGAACATGTGTTATCTAAGTTTGATCGTTAGTGCCAGACACCGTTAACCAGAAAGCGGCCAGCCTCCTGGCCAGCCTTCCATGCTCTACAGTGTTTACTTTGAATAGACGGGGCTATGAAAATTGTGATGTCATTGAGTCAGCGAGGAAGAAGATCAGCACAGGACATTTTCAGCAACTTGTTGATCGCACGCTTCAAAGAGCTAAGGAGGCTGTAAAAGCATAAATTGGCCCAATCCAGGTGGATAACACTTTATTTTTCTGGTTCGATACCTTCCAAATACTCTTCTAATTCCAATTAATATTTGCCCTAGCCTAGAGTCTGATTCTGTGCACAGCAGGAATTTTTGCATGATGAGCTACATGATACTTGTGAATTACAGGCAACATATAATTCAAGAAATACAAATCCTGTGGACGAATGACACAATTCTGCTGAAAATCAATACATTCTGTGTCACATTCAATCACATTCAATCCCACATCAGGGTCCCCATGTGTTGTGGATCCTAAGGGGGGTGCATTAAATGGTAAATGGACTGTACTTATATAACACCTTTCTAGTCTCACAATCACTCAAAGCTCTTTACCCTACATATCTCATTCACACACATTCATACACTGATGGCATTGGCTGCCATGCAAGGTGCCAACTGCTCACCGGTCATCAGACCGACCAGACCATTACTGTCTGTCTGTGACGCTACTGTCAAAAATAGTCCAAATTTCTCAACTCCAATGCATTTAGATTTTTATATTCGCTCGGATTTAAATGGGCTACTGTTTTTTCTAATTATTAACATTGCACCATTTTTCTCGAGAATATTCAGCCAGCTCCTCTCCTCCCTATGCATCATTCCTTGGCTCTTTCTTACCAACTTAAATAACTGGGTACCAAACAAATGAACTGTCACAGAACACTGTCTCCATTTCCCCTGTAATTAGTGCAAAAATACACAGTCCTTTCCAGGAAACTTCAGAGGAAATGATTTTAAAAAACAGGTACAATAGGCCCACAAGTGAACCACCATTAGATGCGTCTGACTGTGAAAACATCCCTATTTGACAACAACAGATTAAAGTCAGGCCTGATTAAAAAGGGGTGTTTTGTTGTATTGTGTGCTCTAAATATCTCTCAGTCATCAAGATATGACTCACTTTTACCCATGATATTGTCCAGGCTGAGTCAGACAGTGAGGTCAGAGGAAGTTTTCAAATGAACAATAAAATTAAATGTCAGTTCAAACTTCATGTTTAGTGTGTTTGACCAAGACCAAGACCCTGATGCATGTCACAATTGGTACAAACACCCGTAATGAGTCACATTGGACTTTGTAATGATGGCAGATTTAAATATCAAAGTTTCATTTAATTTAACTTACCGTGCCAGTGAAAGGTTTGGATACAACACATTCAATATTTTTATTATTTTCTAAATTGTAGATTAATGCTGAAGACATCCAAGCTATGAAATAATGCTTTAAGTAAAATGTATATCTTAAATTTTAGATTCTTTAAAGAAACCACCTTTTGCTTTAATGGAAGCTTAACACTACAGCTCTACGAGGCCTTCAGGCGTGTCTTGTCTGCAGAAAAGGAGTAGAATTTATGTCTTTTGACCACGAGTTGTGTTGTTTATTGTTGCCATACAACAAATAGCTCAATTTGTATCCACAATCACCCAGCCTAAACCTAACTGTGATAGTTTGGGATGAATTGGACCACAGATTGAAGGCAAAGCAGCCAACAAGTGCTCAGCATGTACAGTATGGGAACTCCCTCAAGACTGTTACCAGGAAGCTAATAGAGAATGCCAAGAGTGTGCAAAGGTGTCAGGTGTCAACATGGCTAATTTTATGAAACTAAAATCTTAAACATATTTGACTTTTTTGTTGATCACGTTAAGGTTGTGTTATTTCAAAGTTGTCATGTCTTCAGTGTCAATGCACAGTGAAGAAAATAATAAAAATAAACTACTGAATGAGAAGATGTGTCCAATCTATATGTTGTCCAGACTTTAATAGTACTGTGTAATACTTCATAAAATAAACAGTAAAAAACTAACTGGGCTGACTTTGAATGTGCATATAATCACTATTTGACCACCGGTGTCACACATTGTTTCATGTTATTACGCTGACTGGCTGTTGAAGGCAGTGAGGTAACACAGCGCCTTTACCTGCAAAGACAGCAAAGAAGAAGACTGCAAGCAAACAAACACAGAATCAAATTAGACACTTCTCAAAATGTTTTATGAGAATATGCAATCAACAGACAGCATCTGTTAGACCTCAAGGAGACACACAATTCAGTTCGGTAAGAACAGAACTTTTGTCTGTATACAAGAAAACGCCCTCAGCCACGGTATATTGAGACATGAAAGTGTGTGTTGAAATCCCTGCAGAGGAAAGAGTTGAAGCATGCAGTATGAATATGCTGTGGAAAGACAAAGATGCACAAACCTCAGAAGTGAACCGCAGACTATGACTGTCCAGCTATAAATAAATAAATAAATCTAAATCAATAACTTTTAGTCACATGTTCACACCTTTATGTGCTAGCCATTTGCTAGAATTTGCTGCATCGTCAGAACCTGCAGAGAGTACAGTATGAAAAAGCATTATTGGATTCTTTTTCTCTCAAATCCCCACACTGGTTTAAGACGAGACAAGATGATACATAAAGGGAATGACTCATCTCCTAGGCGCGCGCGTGTGTGTGTGTGCCTGTGTGTGTGTGTGTCTGTTGTTAGATATGGCTGCACATGAAGCATAAACAAATGCACCAAATAACTCTGCTTCTGGGAGAGAAAGCTTAATCCTGTTTCCAGTCTGGTTGATGTTGAAGACGCATGGAGGGAGCGAGCATGTCTGTCCCTTTTCCACTAAACCTGAGCCTTGGTTTAGCGAGGGACACTAAACCAGGCAAAAGGCACTGTAGCCCCATTATGTCACTTCTCTTCTCAGCGTAATGTATTCACGCTGCACAGTGTTTTCTCCTTCTAAGCTCCTGCCTGATATTGTGTACAACACCTACAGTACTTTTTTGAACACAGCTTGATGCAAAAGCTTTTTTCAGATGTGGCATTAAAAAAAAGCATGAGGGACACATCTGAATCCCAAAGTCCAGTTAACATGTGTTACTGTCACAGACGTGATTATGCTGTCACTTTTATTCATGTGTGTGTGTGTGTGTGTGTTTGTGTGTGTGTGTGTGTGTGTGTGTGTTTTCCTGTTGCAGGACAGTGTGGTTTCATCATGTTACTTTATGCAAAGCAACATCAGAAGTAAACACTACTAATAATAACAGGAAGCACATGGACAACGTGGACTTAATTTACCTCTATTGCTTACTCGAAAGCAACACCAATTTACTCTGCCGTGGGTTTGCAGGAGACTCAAGGCTGTATTTTCATTTTTTTCTTTATGTGTGGATTTATTTGTGTAGCATGTAATTCAGACGCAGCCTCCATGCATGCTCTCCCCCCTCCATGTTCCTCAGTGTGAAGGGCTGCTTTGAATTGGCTCACTTTTGATGCTGTTAATTTTAACCTTTCAGTCATGCATTTGGCATTTCTCCTTTCCAGCTGAGCACTTTTACGACTGTCTATTGTGTCTATTTGCTTATGTGCACGATGATTCGTGTTGATTAACGCTGTGCGCATCGCTGATAAGTGTTTCTTGGAAGAGGATAAACAACATTTTGATTTAGAAACTGCCAAACCTTTATGTAATTAAAAAAAAACCTGAATTAAAATGATTTTAAAGTTAGTTTACTGCAGAGCTTTGCTGCAGACTCTTTGCTGCAGTTCATCTCATTTGAAAACTGGCCAGTTTTTGTGTCCTTGGAAAAAGAAGACATCCAACAGGCACATTCTGAACACTAAAGAGAAATGCAAATGAAAATATTTGTTTCCATCCACGACAGCAGAGGGTTTCAAAGCGGGAGATGGGTGCCCCGAGGTGAAAGGCTCTGTTTCAGGGGAGCCTAGTGACAGTTACAGTAGTTCACATTTAAAAAAAAAACCTTAGGACAGATCTTTTATATGTATTTGGTGTAATAAGAGGTTATGTCAAAAGAGCAATATTTGGCTATCTTGGCTAAATTTTTGAGTGTCAGTGGAATCCCATCTCTTTCAAGCTTTGTCTGAAGCGAGGCCCACAGTCTCAGAACTTGAAAACCCCTGCACTGCGTGCAAAAATGACAGATGGTTCATTGAAATAAGCAACAGGTGGTGGCAATAGAATCTCCTTTTAACCCTTAATCCGTCTGGAGCCATCATGGAGCCATAGAGCGATGAGGAGCTGATCAATCTCATGCTTTCAGTGTTTGTTACATCAGAACTTAAACAAAGAAGAGGATGAAGAAGCAAGACTAAAGGGAAATAGAAGAAAGAACTGGAACCTCTGGTGAGTTCTGTGTTCAGTCAGGCTTCCAGAGACACGATTAGTGCATCCATTGCTAGTCACCTTAGAGTTCAGTTAATGCATCAATTAAATCACCTATGAAAACTCTTTTCCGTCCCCACAATTAACCTGGGATCCGTATTCATCAAGATAACTGATTGGTTAGTTTATCACATGCAAACTAAAAAAACATGAACATCAAAACATTTTCATCAGTGTTCCTGGAGCTTGTCCCAATAACTCAAACTAACTAAAATTTTGGTGATTTCTTAGACTTTTCTGATTTGTCTGTTCCTTTGGTTCATGACTAAACACCTGCAATATTAATGACATTCCCATCAACCTCAGCTATATTTTGTGTTTAATGCTAATTAGTAAAAACTAGCATGCTAACATGAAATGCTAAACTAAGATGGTGAATGTCATTATTATATTATATTCAGCAGTGTCTTTGTGTTAGAACGCTGAGGCTGGTTAAGCACTTTCCGTCTTGTTGAAATGTGCCTAAACACCAGACTTGCACAAACATTATTCCAGCCACCTACCAAAGAGTTTCCTCATGTTGCCAGTGTGACCTGAACATAAGTTGGTATTTTGTTCAGCAACTTTGTGTCAGCATCCTTACGAGCACTTCGCTGACATGCTTTTGATAGTAAAATTGCCCTCTGTTGCCAAACTGATTCACATTCTGTGGAGAAGCTCGGCGTCTGACGGTAACCTGCCTGTCATTGAGAGGTGTTAAAGTGGGCCATTTTCACTCTTGATTGACGAGTCCATTGACAAGAGAGATGACAAGCAGCTGTGCTCTCTTTCACGGTTTCGAGGAGCAGAGAGCAGCAACTTGTTTATGTTGATCTGTAACAGTGACAAGTGAGGGCATCTTTGAGACAGTCAATGCTTCCCTGCAGTAAGCTGTCTGCTTGTGAAGCTGGAGGGGTATAAACATGCATATCACTGAAGATGTACAGTATGTTGTTGTGGGGATGTAATGAAGCAACCAAGGCTGTTTAGACTTCCACTCAGTAAAGCAGACTGTGAGGGAGTGGAATATGAATTTCCACTGGTCAGGAAAACACAGTGATCAGAGTGAGAGCATGAGGGCTGACACACACTCGGCACAGCTGAAATGTAAACTATATATGAAAAGCCGATGCTACAGTACCATTTAATGATCACTCCAGAAATGCTGCGAGGCAGACTGCATGTTCAGGCAGCAAAGCACTGAGGGCCAATTCAGAAAAAAAACATACTGTACGCAGGAGTAGAATTCACATTCATTTGAGTGTAAACAGGACTCAAGCATCTACAGTACATTGGTTGTCATCTGACGCTAAATCAGACACTTACACGCCCTGATGTCAAACAACAAATTATTTAGAAGATTTATATTCTTGTTTATTTTACGTTAGCAACACCAGATGTGGAGCAATATGAATGAATGTTTCCATCAAGCACCAAAATATTTATAGAAATATAATAGACACTGAGAAGCAGTGTACAATCCCCTCCCAAGGAAGCCATAGAACCAGCCATGAACAAGTTACAGTTTGCCATCTGTGTTCTGTATAAAACAAGAGCTGTGGAGTGAGTGCTTGAACAGCAAATAAGTATCATTATCAATATCTGTCATATAATTTCATATGTCTTCAATTTTACCAAAATAACCTCAGCATTTGCACGTCACGTGAGTAAGATGGCAAAGTCATTTATAACATAAACATAGAAATGCAAGAACAAATAAAGGATCTTTTTTTAAGCTATTGAGAACAAAACACAGTAGAATGTTTAGTAACACAGAATTTTACATTATATATAACGCATGTCTAAAATACATGTATAATAATGCCCGTTATATTATAACAGGTTGCGTCTAATGGTTAATCATGAGCTGTGGTTTCTGTGTTCCTTGGTGTTCCAGTGAGAGTTAACTGTGTTCACAACCATTTCAAACATTTCAAGGCATGGGCTGTGTCCGAAACCACTCACTCATTCCCTACTCCCTACTCCCTACATAGGGAAATAAATGTAGTGGACTATATAGTGAGCTTAACAGAAAAAATGTTCGAACACTTTCGGACACTTCTCTTGTCGCCGGTAATTACGCCTATGCTGTCGCACAATTAAAACGTACAACTTTAATGTTGTCTCACATAATACTAGTCCATTTACTACTGCATTTTTATTAAATCAGAGTCTTTTGATTACTGTCTTGTGCGTTTTATTTTTGTTTTTTATTTTCTATTTAAGCATATTTTTATATATTATTCTCTTGGCTCTTTAGTAACAGAAAGTTACAGTATAATCTACTGGAATATTTAATTATATGCTGTTCGTTTTACACTTTTTTTTAATGAATGTAGAAAGCCATTTAAATTGCCTTGTTTTGAAATATGTAATAAAATAAACAATAAAATAAACTGACCTCATGACTGTTGTACTGCTCCACAACTAATGAATTTGTTTCGCGCCTCTTATCCTCTCATCCAACACTAACACAAAACACTAACACACCGTTTTTCTAGAAAACTCCCGTAGCGCTATAGAAATGCCGTCTACTATCAGTCTGGCTGTTTGTGTTTTATCAATAATTCAATTATTGATGATCAGGAGGAGAACCAGAATAGCCAGAGAGAGAGAAAGGAGAAGATGCGCTGCTCTTCTAAGACTAGCAAGACGTCGTCAAATTAGCGCCTTTTTAATTAGAGTAGATATCATTTTCTTTAATTAATTCACTAAACCATCCTCTGTCAAACTACACCCCCTGCTGACTCCCGTCCATCTGCCATATTTATGTTCCTTTCCGTGCAGAGAAAATTTCCGGCAATGCATGATGGGATATCTTGCTTAGGTAAGTGACCATCGGATGCTCACTACATTTCGCGGTGAATTGTGGGATACATGCAGTGCACTATATAGTGGACACTAAACATTCGGACACCACTACCAAATGGCGTGGTCACTATATAGTGGTTAGGGAGTGATTTCGGACACAGCCATGCTTTACTCTACTTCCTGTGCACATGTGAATGAGGTCCCACAGAGAATTTCCTGTGGGCATTTCCTGGGAACCTCTCTCTTCTGATTGCTCCCTGCTGGCTGGGAGAAGGACCAGGTTTCCATGAGTTGACACAACAAGATCCACTCAAGTACTGTGGAGTTGGACCACAGCGTTGTCTGTCGGATGGTGATGTCTGTCTCTATAAGCTTGGACAGTAAAGCTCCAGCTAATGCAGCACAGAGCTCCAGCCGTGGCATCGTAACTCTTGACCATATGCCTAGACAGCCAAGCTAGGCCAGTTAGCTCAACACACAGCTTCTTACTGATACTGCAGGCCAATAACCATGGGATAAAAACACTCCTTTAACTTCCACTATGGTGTAGTACAAGCCAAATGTTTGTAAATGTAAGTGTGCCAACCTGCTCTACATTATTATGAAATCTTATGTACAGATACATGTGCAGGCTGTCTGTATCACAAAACAGAATTATCGTGTAACTGACCAATCCTGAGCTGATCTCAGGTTAAAGAACAGGTGATTTCTGTCTTTCTGTCTTTTCAGCTGCATATGTTCTGCTATGTATTTTACTGCTTTTATTTATTGTGTATTATGTCTCTTTTTAATATTAAGTAATAAAAATATTAAGTCTAAAGTAACAGACACAGCTACCGCGACAGCAACACATTAGACTATTTAACACAGTATGACCAGGCTGTTGCACAGGCTTATGCTGAAGTATTTAAACTGCAGAGGGTTGAGGTTCCTGTCTAAACATGGGTCATGATATGGGTTAGAAGTCGGACTGATTGGGTCCTCGAAATCTGGTACAGATAATGTACTTTTCAAAAGTAAATAGTATGAGTATAATCAGAGTAAAATCAAGTCAGTCAAGTTTTTTTTCTAATAAACAATCAAAAGAGCAACTTTTATAAAAAAAAAAAAGAACTTTGTAAAGCTCTGTAAATTGTTCCTTGTTATTCTTATCACAATTATCGTCCTGAAGCTCAGTGTTGAGGGAGTTCTGTAAACAGTTTTGTAATTAATATAGCAGTATTATGTCAACTAAATCAACTTTAATCGCAGTGCATTGTGAGTATGGATATACATGCATACTTAATATTAATTAATTATTAATAATTGATCATTTAGTTGTTTAAATAGATGAAGATAATGGTGTACTCGCTCATCCCTATTTGAAATCTTTCATTGTAGCAAAGTAAACAACATAATGTGAAATATTTAAAATAACATTTCTTGATAAGTATTTATGGACATTTGTTAAAGTAGTATATTTATGCATCTAGTGTGACAGGTGGAAACACTCACTGTAGAAAGTCTCAAGGAAGAAAACACAGTATATATAGATGCCTTTTTAAAAGTGACCTGAGTCACCTGAGTTTACATCCCAACTTTTAACTATAACAACCTTTCCCTAATATTGTTACTAAAAACCAAATCTTATCCTATTGAACTGAAACACAGCAGATAGGTGTTGTTCTTTGGAACTCTCAAATGGGCTGTCAAAAAAGCTTTAAATTAAAAATGTACTTATTACTGACAGATGTTTTATTGTGTTGTTGTGATGGTGGAAGTGCGATTGACAGTGCGCTGAACATATGACCTGCCTCGTTCTTAATATATTTTTACACCACGGTAACAGCTTTTAGCATGCATGCAGACTTTTACCTCACGTCTTTTGATTCATCAGTCATCCAACACAAAGGCTCATTGTCCATTTTTTTCCCGTCCGAGAAGCACTGCAGGCTGCATTTAATAGCAGGACATAGTAGTGAATAGCTTTTGATGTATTCTTTTCACTTTCCCTCAACCAGACTCACAGTCTGACTCACTCTGTCAGTCTTTAGAGGCTAATGTACTGACTGTAATAACATTTGTGACCCACAGACATTCATCATTTCTTCGCTTATTAGTACTTGATGTCTTGTGTTATACATTTTGCATGGTTTTCTTATTGTTTGCATTGTGCAAGCTTTATCATTCCTCTGTGGACTACCCAGGCGGATTGACACTGACTCCCCCAAGCTTTCAATTTGCTTTAATAGGACCAGATACACGAAGATGGAACGACATACTGTATCTTCTATAGGCGCATGGTAACTTGACAAATGACTCATCCGTGTTATCAGCTCTTTAATCTAAACTTGACTTGCTCCTTGCTCTTGGCATGGTTTGGTCCAGGATCCACAACAAGACCTATTTGTCAGCAGTGGTCAAAAGAACATGGGACTAATTAAGAGTGGTCGTTTGCTGTCCGTCCAGAATTGACTGACATGTTATCAGCACCAGTAACCAACGCTACCTCCTCTGGAGGATGAGTCAACAACAAACTCCTTCATTCAAGAGAAGCCTGTTTTTCAGCTTGATTTGTGTGTGTGTGTGTGTAAATATATATAAATGAAACACAGTCACGTACAGACACATTCTTATCCAATTCATCATAGTTAAGAGGTAGTGCATTAGCTGAACAGAGTTTGCTGGTAATGCTGTTTCCCAATTTGCACCTCTTTTGGAAGAAGTCACTCATAATCAAGTCAAATCTAAGAGTATGAGTAATTTGTCATTACACAGTGCCAGCGTCATTCTGATGGCAGTGTTTTTCTCCTGAGTGAGAACAGAAAAAGAAATCTTTTTTTTTTTCTCTTTTGTTTAATGATTACCCGTGTTTTTAGTATGCAAGGAACATAGTAAATGCTGAGTCATTGGCGGAGATGGGCTGGAAAAAGCGATGATCCATGATTATCACTTTGATGGCTTTATATGGTAAGCAATGGCAACTGAGCAGATTGTGAATGGAGAGAGAAGAAGGCATTTGGCTGTTGTATATATCGCATTCAAGGTCATATCGATTAGAAAAGAAAATCAAAGAGAGCTCTCGTGGCCACTACACTGAAATAATAGACAATATATTTGACATCTCAGTGAAAGATCAAACTGTGTCTTGTGGCTGAGTGATTCAAAGAGACATTGTCACATTTGTGTGCCAGTATAACCAGCACTTGGTATTTTACATAACCTAACATGCCTTCTTAAGAGTTTCCTGTTAGCCCAGATCAGGACCTGACATTTAAAACACATCCACTCACAGATTGGACATGTCTGCTGCTCTCGGCTCTGGCTCTTGTTGTCATTCGGCATCTTTTTTGGCAATGTCACTGCATCCATCGTTTACGTCCACCCTGTCTAATTGCTGTTTGGCTCTAGGTCGATGAAGAACTCACCCTGCCATTAAGTTGACTTGAGCATAAAAAGCTCAGAGGACAGACAGCAGCAGTAATGTTCTCAACATGCGTGGCAACACGGGGCAAGATGTACACGCTGGCCTTTTCATATGGTAGCACTGCTGGCTTCACTTGCACTGTCAGCCCAGATAAATTCATTGTCATTGTCAAGCAGAACAGCTCATCTTTGTTTGCCCCCCATGTGGTCTGACATTGGAGGGTGGGAGGTGGAGAGGAGACTAAAGTGCTAACTTCTTCTTCTGGTTTTGCATTCTTTATTATGGAACAAGTAGAACAATAAATAGACCATGTGACCCTAACATACTGTCATTTATGATTTAACAAAGATTAGAAGAGTGACATGAATGTGGGGAGAGAGAGATGGGGAATGATATGCGGGAAAGACCACCACAGGTCAGACTGAACCCTGGGCCTCTGCAGCAAGGACTGAGCCTTTGTACATGAAAACATAATTATGAATATTATATTGCACCTAAAGGTCTCTCTAAAGTGCTTGCCCATGGTGGTGCAGTCTAGAGCTGCTCTATGTAAGACGTCATGAAATAATGTAATGTATAATTTGGCGCTAAATCAGTAAAATGAATTGAATATGGAGATCATCACGTGGATTTGCATTCATGCCTTAAACTGCACAAACATAAATGTATAGATTGGAAAACGTTTATCATCCAAAGCAAACTTTCCAGTTACTTCGGTGCAGAATCAGCAATCTAGTCTTGGACTTGGACTTTATTCAGGCGGTGGAGAGGTTTTGCATTGAAGCTAAAGTAACAACAACTCACTGACAGCTCGCACTATTTAATGAAGAGTGCAAACGTTTTCCAGATGACTTTCACATACTTTTAGAGTTTCAGTGGTGCCTGGTGGATTTTTAAACGTAGTTATCTCTGTGTCTGGTGCATTATGAGGAAACAAGAAAGACTGTCATATATGTTTATGTTCCAAATATAATGACTGCTCTTAACTCGAGCAGAAGTCAGACAACAGGAGTTTCATGCTTTATTTTTCAGCTAACTCTGTGTTGTCTGTGTTAGCATTATCACTGCCTCTAGCTCATGCATCATGTTAGCTAGGCAGAGCTGACAGCTGTCAAAGGTGGCTTGTGGTAAATAAAATAAAATAAATAAAGTTATGGAAATTTGAGGATGAGCATCATAATGTCATTTTGGCAATAAGTTTTCCTTCCTCTGTGGAAACCATCTATCTATAGGTATAAAGGAGAATAAGTCCCATGAGAAAATTAACTAGATTACAGCTGCACAACAGGCACTTCCGCAGCTCCGGAGGTGCCATTTGGCTCTCTGGCCAGGCCTAATCTGATTTAGCGCCGCCTGCTCCTTAGATTCTGTGTGTCTGCCACCGGTGCCTGTCGAGAGCATGTATCATACTGGGCAAGAAACAAGTCGAGTCAGTGACACGACACCATCTGTACATGCAGGTAGCAATCTGTGCTGTCCTTTTTCCTGTCCTGGCCTACAATCAGGGTCTCCACCGCACGACTTATTGATTCAAATCTACTGTGTTTCTGAAGAAGGCCATGAGCAGAAATGGCAGGAGATTGTCTTGTTTCTTTTTATAAATTGCAGAGTGACGTGCCAGGAAAACGTGCAATGCAGTTAAATGTAGATGTTTGTGTATGGGGATATATGCACTACAATGCACATGACAAACAACTCATACTTTATTTAGAGATTTGTCCATTTTTATTATTTAATTTGTTTATAAAATGGAAGAAAATAGTGGAAAATGTTACTACAGTATGCATTATTACCCTTTTTATTCAAATTATTTGATCCTGTCAAACAGTTTATCTTCTGTTAATTAATTAATTAATCATTTCAGATATCACAATATGGTAAAAAGTATATCAAATCTAAATTAAATCATGTTCCACGACTTCTCCATTCATCCAAGTGTGCATGTTTTTTTCAAGGTTTTCACTCCTCATCAGGGAGGTGCCCAAGGCTCTTTCTGTTTCCTTCTACACATGATCGATATATCCCCATAGATACCAGATATACAAAACTTTACAGACATCATTTAGACACATATATTATCTTCCAATGTTGTTTTAGTTCGATGTTTTTTCATGAATATGTGTTAAAATGTCAGTGACAGCCTTTGCATGAGATCACCCCAATTTTTTGTATTTATTTATTTACGTATAATATTATTATTATTTTCTTATAGCTCACACCAGTCTGCACCTCGCTAAATAGGCTTAAAGTATTTAAAATAGGATAAAATACTGAAACTAATGCAATGAACTGTGTTCCACTACATGACCTCTCCACTCCACAAGTGTATTCAGAGTTTTTACTGTCAGGTGTGTGTGTGTACACTTTTACATGCACAAAGCATCTCCTTCTGTGGTTTCTTTTGTGGATGACACCACAGTACAATGAATGCTAACTCCACTTGATTGTAATAAAACAGAACACTTCTAGCTTGAACTCAGTTGAATTATGTTTAATTATAACATATATTTAAACATAATATTATAATTACATTTTGTTACCTTAGTAACAGTCTTTTATATCCACAGATGCCTCTTTCATGGAATCCACCGTGTTAAACCTAAAAGAGTTTCTAACGTTAAATTATTATGCTTGAAAATGTTTAGACCTTAGAAAAAACAAGATTTCAAATACAAGACTGATCGATTGATCCAACCTGGGTAAAACAAATAAGTATTTTAGCTGGTATCAAAATGCTAAACACATGAAACCGACGGAGGAGACCATGTGAGAGGCATCTGACTGGCACGCATTACATGGGTCCCAGAAGCTTCCCCAGGAGACGTGGTTCAAATGGCCTCAGTGAGCAAGTTCTGCATGACTACCCAGCAGAACAGAACACAGCCAGAGTGCATGAAAGCGGTGTGAGATGGGGGAACTTAATATCTTTCGCTCTGGCAAGCTGCTTTAATAGAGGCTGTCCACCCTGAAGAGAATAATGGACAGAAAACAACAAAAAATTCTCTGTGGTCACATTTTTGTCTGTTCATATTTACGAATACATGTAAACTGAAGTGACTTGATGCTTTTCTATAGGGCAAGCAAAGGTCACAAAACTAAGAAATGTCATCACGCAATAGTAAATTGACTGTTGTCTCTGTAGAATAAAATTTCCATACACGTAGAAATTGTTTTGGTAATGGATGGGCTTGTACTATAAACATCCAATGAAATCCCCTGTTGGGTTTGCTCTAAAATATGAATGACTTTTCTAATGGTTAGTACAATTTCATGTTATAAGGTGAAATAGATGATTATTGTTTGGAAGTAAGTTTTTTTTCCTGACCTTCATAGCAATAAATCAAACATCATGGCTGGGCAAGAATTAAACTGAGGTGACATCACAACACATCATCCCGGCTGGTCTGTTGATGCATCTTTGGCTGTTTCACTGGAGGAGATCAAAGACGTGGCATGTGTTCAATTTTTGTGTTGGCAACCACGAGTCTGTGGCAAAGACAGGGCATTATTGCAGTTTGTACCACCATGTTTTATTTACACACTGACGAAAATTTGGTGCACTTCTGTGACACACAAGCTACAAGACATGGCAGTGTTATTGTGTTATTGTGGCACCCGCACAAGAAGCATGTATTAATATTTAGAATCCTCCAGGTTTTAGGTAAAGGAAGAACATTAACAACTACCTGCTGGTAGAAAGGCAGTGAGACCTTTATCACTCTTTCCATGCATATATACTCTATCTTGTCTGGCACAGGTTCTTACTTTGAATCAGAGGCAGAGGTTTGCATCTCATCTATTACAGACAGTCACTACTGGTTCTGCTTTAACATGATCACTATCGTATCAAACCTTTAAAGGGTAACTTCGATCAGCCTGGACCTTATCTTTTGTCAAAGTGACAAATGTGGAAAACAACTTTTGAATTTGGTCCAGTTTTGAGTAAGAGCTCTACAGCTGGCTTCCTCGAAATCGGACTTGATGTAAAGTCCATTAAAAGCGCTTGTTTTTGCTACTGACCATCTCAGATTGTCTGCGTGTCTGACAACACAACCCGACTGAGGAATGGAAATGTGTTTCACTCATGTCTAACTGAGTCTCGCTCAATGAAAAAAATCTAAACGCGAGCGAAGTAATGCAGGGGCTAGAGTTTTTCGTGTTAGTACAAAAAGCTCTTCAAAAAAATCTTCAGTGTCATGGCTGAATATTTAGCAGATTTCGACAATGTGGGATGAAGCTTGGGATAAAATCTTGAAAATTTGACATTTATTTGAATGGGAGTAAATGGAGGAGCCATTTTTGTTTCATCTCTCTTGAGGGTCCTTTCCATAATGTTGTCAGACACTTCTAATCTGACAATCTGAGCTGATTAGTAGCACAAACAAAGATGTTTATGGACATCATTTCATAGTGCGTTATTACTATCCATTTAGCAACTGCTGGCAGTGTTCAGTGTTCTCCCTTAGTATTGGGCCAAATTCAAAAATTGTTGTCCCTATTAGTCACTTTGACACAATAAATGTGAGTATGGTCTGGTTTGCTACCTTTCAAACAACTAATTTTAGATTACTTAGATTATCCTTAGTTTTGTGCTCCACTAATTAGAAATTCCCAATTCCCCATGCCAGGGGTCATCAAATATATCCAAACATGGCCTAGTTGTTTTGGTTGGACACAGGTGTGGTAGGAACCAGTTTTGAATATGTTTTCTTGATTTCATTTCATTAATTAGGAATAAAGTGTTTTTTTCCATTACTAACTTTGAAAATTAAGTTAATACTCATTTGGCAAAAAAAAGAAATCCTTGAAAACTTCAATGTGTCTTGTGTTTTTTGCTACTAAACTAGTTATGCTTTGATAGGTTAGACCAAGATAAACAATGGCCTATTTCATTCATGGCTGAATGAATTTAAAGATGTTGACCCTAATCTGTTTCGACACTTGTCTGCTGCATGATAAGACACAGCAGTGTTGATCCTGAGAGAAGATAAAGAAAGATCAGATCAGAGTTTTGATATAAACTATGGAATGAGAAAGCTTTTTTAGTTTGCCAGATATCAGGTTAAGGAATGATTAATGTGAAGTTAAAACTCCTTTAGAGTCAACAGGCCAGAAAATGTCATTTTGGAGATCTCATCAGGTCTTTCTGGAAAACACACTGACAAATGACCTTTTTGTTGTTTAGGTTAAGGGCTCAATGGTCATGTTGTGATGGGCCAAGAATTTCTAATCCTCTCAGTGAGGGGATTTAAACTTGCTTTTCTATTGTCTTGCTCTGGGGGTGAAAGAGACTCTGATTTACCTCCATATTGATCCAATCTGTTTTCCTGTTGGTTGCCAGGATTCCTGCGGATTGTCACGCCGGGCCATTTTTGATGTGGCCTCCTCAGGACAGTTAAGGTGAGGTGGAGTCTGCACCATTTAAGATTGTATCTGTGTCTTTAAGCGTACCATTCTTTTCTCTCTGCTTGAGAAGAAAATTGCAGAGTCATGAGGTTTAGAATCAAGAGACAAAGAGTGAGAGCGAGAGAGACATGCAGTACAAATGCTGAGGGGTTGCTGCTGTGATTCACTTTTGAGTATTGCGAAGTGACAGATGCCTGTGTCCATCACATACAGACACACCAGTGTTCAGACTGGGTAAATGCAGAGAGACAGGTTGTAGTTTCAAATGGGCTTCAGACGAGGACAGCCAGAGATGACCTAAGTAGTTCTGTAATTGCACTTCAAAACGGTCTGACAAAAGGCCTCAAGACTTTGCTATACAGTATGTCATTATTGTTTGCATTATAATTCAAGTCAAAAGGACTTTAAAGGAATATGTATTTTTTTAGTGGGCTATTTTGCATTTTACAGAGTGCACGCATAGAAGTTCAGGTTAAGTCAACCTTGAACACAAGCTTCCTTCCTGCTTTTATTACCTCTGACATTCACACATTCTTTCTTACAGTAGCTTTTAAAATTGGTATGTGTCAAAGAGTGAAATTACTTATTGAACAGGTAGGATTCAGGGGACTGAATTAAATAATATTGACTGGGTGTACTTTTTGTACTGACTGTGAGTCCTCAGAATGGACTGCTGGTGTTTAAAAGAACATTCCTTAATATGGAGCTGGTTTTGTGCAAATAAGTACAAGCAAATGAAAATTCAAGTAATACAGCCACACTGTGAGCACCATTTGTCAAGTCTGTAAGAAATTACCTTTATATGCTAATAATTTCTCCCTTTTTTGTCGTTTGCATAGAAGAAACCCAACTCCTGCATGGATAATGTCCTCTGGTGATATTTTTTGAGGTGAGGAAGGACATTCATGCATGACATGTTTGTCATTGGGATGTGATTGGAGTGGATAGTGAGCGTGCAAAGTGCAGGACACTGGACTTTGTGTAACAGATGTCTCCTTACAGTTCATCACATTTCACCAAAAATCCATATTTATTCACATTCTGTTATTTGCTCTGTATAAACCTGACGTTGTGCACATTTGTTTTATTGTCTTAATAGAAAATTAAAAATGGTTTTTAGTAGCATGAACTACTAATTCCGTCAAGCTATGCTGAGGAGATGTGCACATGTGGAAACCAAATAAAGTAGCTGTGTTGATATCATTACTGTATGTTATATACACAGATGATAAACCCCCCCTTCTGGTAGGCAAGCAGCAGATGTCCCTTTGTCATGATTCCTTCACCCACAAACACAATGCAGAGTCATTTTAACCGAGTGTCAGGCTGGGCCAGCTACATTTGCATCCTCAGATTAAATTGGTTAAATGTAAATAAACATGTAGTTTCTTGTACTTGAAGTTTTACTTTTTACTTTTTCCAATTTGGATCAAAGACCATAAGACCAGAATCTTTCTTTAACTTGCCTACCTTAACCAGACTGACTATGTTTAAGTTTAATGATGTTTTAGTTGCTACCATAGACAGTATACAACATGGAGGTAGTATCCATGATGTCATCAATGGGTCTCTGAAGAGCCATTTTAAAGATCATTGTGGCCACTGCCATCTTGGCAGTGCGGCATCCCTGCGGGAGAATTCACCCTTATACGAGGCTGTAAACATAACAAGTTTAACAGTTTAATATGGGAGCTTACGGAGACTGGCTTGTTCTGTAGTCAGCCTCATGTGGCTGTTTGATGTTCAATTTTGTGACAAATATGTTAGTTATCTACGCTTATGATTGTGGCAGCATTGCATTTCTTTTAAAACAACAAAATCTGCTGATCTGTTAAGTTGAGCTGTTATTGATGAGGATTTACATATTTAGACTAAATCAACTCGAAAAATGAACTCAACAACAACAACAACAAAAAAAGATGTGATACTAAAGTGCCATATTACTGTAATGACTGCAGTGAACCTGGTAGTTTTGTCCTGTTATTTGAATTCTCCCTTCTGTAAGACTGTTCCCAGTCAGGGAACAGTGTTGGAGAGCCCTGAGAAAATACATTACCACCAAGCCACTGTATGGCACAAAACAGAATGATGGATGGGCTGTAAGATAGCAGCCTGTAAATGAGCAGATATGCTTCTGTTAAATGGAAAGAGAAAGAGCATGAGACCAAAGTGAATAAAGATGGCATTGCAGAATATGTGGGTCATCCAGCCTGCAGTGAGCCGTCCCTTAGGCACGCATCCTGATAGAAGACTTTGAAGAACTTTAAAGATGGATGTCGCAATGAAGACAGCAGAATTGGCTCACACAGAATATTGAGGGATCTATTTTGGATAGTTCAGAGGGAATTAGGATGGAAGCAGGAAGGTTCTGGCCAGACCTATCTTGAAAGAGTGCTGACCCACACCCTGTTTAAATATATCAGATTTTGAGTCAGATCACTTGTTAAAGTGCCTTTCATTGAGAGAAAACCACATTTGTACATGTAGAAAGTACAGAAAGGTTAAGCAGCTGACCGATTAAAATGTCATATCATTGACACATGTTGTGATTAGACCTGAATCAGGTCTAATCACAACATGTGACAAATTATTACAAATGAATGTTATCAGGTCACCTGATAACATTCATTTGTAATAATTTGTTCCTTTTAGTTGTATGTACTGTAAGAAGTGCAGAATGTCATGCAGGGAATCAGTCAATGCATCATCTTCAGAGAGCTACATTTTCCAAAAAAACTTGTGAAAATTCCAATAGAAGTTTCTGATGTTCTGATGTATAAGAGATTCCTATCCAAATTAAACATTAAAGCATAATTGCATTTTGGATTTTATTTTCACATTTTGGCTATCATTCCTACAATTTATAAAAGGAACCAGAAAAATGACTAGCTTAATTGAAGACAATGAGCTTGTAAAGACTGTTCTTGACACAAGGACAATCAGCGATTTTTGCATAACCCAATAGGCTGAACCACTCATATGGGTTCAACTCAAAACTCAACCCTGTCCCCAGACAGAAAGCTGATGGTAAAAGGTGGGCTACTTGGGGTAAATGGTAAATGAACTGTACTTTTATAGCTCCTTTCTAGTCTTCCTACCACTCAAAGCGCTGGCACTGGCTGCTATTCAAGTACATAAAAATAAACAAAGTCATAACACACACACAGGTAGAGTATCAGAGTTTAGTCCATGAATCCACCTGGATAGTCTCAGTTTCAGAGACATTTCAGGCTGTCTGTGGAGGGTTTACTCCATCCAAGCATCTGATTGGCGGCTGAAATGTGAAGTCAGACTCAGTTTTTCCAAAAGTTGGATCTGGCTCAACTTTTCCCCCGCATGCCGGAATGGTTTTTCACAGACACCCATGCATCACAGATATCCGGAGCCAAAATGGACGCCCTCACTCAAATGAATAGAAAAAAGTCTGTTTTCACCGGAGAACCGGATCCTGTCTGAATGCAGCCTTAAGGTGATGTGAGACAAACATCTGGATTTGGGTTAGAATAATAAACAGATGTGTATAAATGATCACAGAATCTGGAGGCAGGTATGGACCTGACATGTCTGAGTGGGCTTTGGTTGTAAGGACATGAGTCCATGTCAAGAGCAAAGAAGTTGGAACACATTGACGAGAATGTAATCTCAGAACCTTAGGGCTTAGGCTTAAGCTTTTTATTAGCATTTCAAAAGTTATCTGAATTCATTTGCATATTGCTATGCATACAGAGAGTCACCCCTAAATCCCACTGGCACGGCCGGGACAGGTTCCAATTGTGTTGATGGAGCTGAGCAAGCTATTCTGGACAATGTTTGTGAGTAAACCAGAAGCACCGTGGCAAGTTTCAGCAGTTGTTCTATTATTGATAGTCAAACAGGTTGTTATGTTTTTAAGACTTTACACTGTGGATGTCCACCCAGCCGCACCGCTTTGTGGCTCTATAACAACATTTTACTGTTTCTACCTTCACTCCTGATGGATTTGTGGTGCCATACGTGACAGTCACAGTCACAGTCACTCCAAATGTCACATTTCTACACCTCACAAAGCTTCCATAACAAACCATATCAGATCAGAACAACTTTGCAAATAGATAATATGACATAAGTTTGGAGATAAGACCCCATCCAGAATGCAGATTATGTAAAAACAAAAGCAGCTTTTGTAGCCCTCGCCGCTCTGTGATTCAGGATGCATCAACGTCACCAGAGATGTGGCAGCTTGTGAAAGGTGCAGCATGTCACACAGCTGAAAAAAATGCAAATTTAGAATTCTGGGCTTGTTCACTGAAACTGATAAGGTTTTTTGCTCCATGACATAATCCTAATGGAAAGTCATGGCTGTCAACTGTCCCTTTTCCATATTAAGTACTGTTGTTAACACTGCTGGCCTTAGTGTAGAGCGGAGGAGTTTTTTCTCCACCAAAGACAGGTCAATTCACTCCCTAATATCTTCAGAACACAACAGGATTTATGACCCAGAGAATACTGCAGCTGCCAGAAACTGCCTCTTTTACATTTTTTTTCTCACACATATGACAAAATATATGGCAATAAAGTTTAAGAAGCCAGATCATTTTGGAAAGCGAGATCAGCAATTAAAGGACTTTCTGAGGTAAGTAGCCAACATTATGATGGGGCTGTGACGCAACAAAAAAAATCACATGTAAAGTTCCCATTTAGATTGATCCCAAGGTAATCACAGAACATTAGATAAGCGTCTAATTACAGACCCCCTGAAGGACTTTTTAAATGACCCCCTCTCATGGGGTTGAGCTAACCTGCAGTAAACGATCCCTATCCTGATCTCAATACGTTACGCTGGCATCCCCATGATAATACAACCATTAATAGCTGGAGATTCATTAATCAAGGTGTTTTGCTCCCAGGAGAACCTGAGGGCTTTTCATAATTATAACTCCATATCAGCATAAGTGTAGAAATGAGGCCAGCCATTTTGTATTTGAGAGTTTGAGAATGACATCCACAGCATCATGTTATAACCGTCACATGAAGTGTCTTCACATTGGTGGTTTCATTTTGACAGAAACATAAATTACATCTATAAAAAAATTACACATTTTGACTGAACGTGTTTAGATGTGAAGGCCACGTGAAGGTTCTTCTGCAGCCATTCTTTTGTCATGGTTATTGACGTCAGTTCTTTTGTGTATTCACTGGCCTGAAATGTTTTAATTTCCATATGATATTAGCAAAAGAACATCACAGCTCATAACAAATTAAACTTGCAAGAAATGTCTTCAACCATTTTTCAATTTTCTATATTGTTTTTATCGACAAATGTAATGGTCAATGTTTGAGTAGCAGAAAATTACCTCTGCAAGCCAAGATTGCACTTAGTTCAACACAATTTAATTAAAGCCCTCTCTGGGTCAACGGACACTAACCTCAGATGGTTTGTTATGAGAAGAAGAACCCTTTAACAGTGGAACACACAAGAGGGTTACAGAGAAAAGGCCCCCTGAGGAGCTCTATCAATAGGTTCTTATACATTGTTCAAAAATGGGCTGTCTCTGACACCTCCCCACTGATACAGATAATATCATAACATTCCTTCAGTTGGTTTTCTGCTCAATAATGAGCACTATATTTTATATCCACATGGTACTCCCCTAACCTGTCTCTCCTGTCCTTGTACTACTAATTTATAATTGTCTCTCCCTGCCAGCCTCAGTAAATCAGAGGCCCCTAAGGGAGGTATGTGAGACACGTAAAAGACAGGACACACACACTATCTGTATGAGTTAAAACATCTGCAGCCCAGTATAATCCTAATTTTTAGAATATGGTAAGATATAAGGAATTGAAATCAAACTGACTGTGATTATCGCAGCTCCTCTGACACGACACCATGTGAGACAAGCAAACACAGAAAAGAGAGTTCAGAGGCGTCTGACCGTGTAGCATTTTATCTGCTCCCTGCAAAACCTTTTCAAATGAGGGTCCACTTCTTACAGCTCTTCAGTCCCTTGTATTTTTTGTTTATTTGCTACGTCCCTGGAGGCCAGTTTAAATGTCACGGGCAGAACTGCAAGATGAGGTCTATGTTGGGGTCACTGTCATCGCCTCAAGAAAGTGCTGTGATAACTTTGGCTTCAGGAAATGATAGTTGATAGCAAGCGAACTCAGAGACCACAGTCTGAGATGGTCAACTCTCAGCAGATGAGGAGTTCCAAGGCTGCGGAAATGTCAAAACATTTGTGACATAAACAGGTTTATCAGGGGAGACCAGACAATGTGAAAGAGAGACACATTTGTCCGCTTATCCTGCTAGATATCAAAAGGTTTCAAATCTATGTACGTCTATGAGTAATGAGTAAAAGCATTAATAAATAAATGACTTAAAGTGCATTTTATGGACCACAGCCTTTTATTTCTTTTGGAAAAACACACTGTAAATGTCAGCCTCTTTCTCTTCTGCTTTTTTTTCTTCCTGAACATGAAAACAGAGAGCAGTAATCTGAAAAAATACACAGTTTCATATAGTGAACATTATGACCAGTGTCATGGTAGGCGGAATAAAAAGCAGAGCCTCTGGTTACAACCTTGAAAATAAAATCCTTAGTGATGAACATTTTAAGTATTGAAAATGTGCTCTGAATGGTACAAAATACAGATATGAGGGACAAAATAAGTCTAAATCTATTGAAATAGATAAATAAATGAAGAATAAATACACTTTTCTACATTTCTACCTTTTGTGCTGCCCTATGTGGCATCCTGAGTGTGTTCCTTCCTCCTCCTCTCCTGGGTGTGGTCTATTTCTTTCTCCTCCTCTTCTCTGGGTGTGGTCTCTGTTTGCAGGTGTTTTCCATGACTTACTTTGGATTATGTTGGATCCTATTTATGCCACTGCAGGCCGGTACTCATTCTCTTCTCTGATCTCTCTCTGGCTGTGCCCTGTTCTGGGCTCTTCTGTCCCTAGTCAGGTTTGGTTTAGTTTAGTTCAGTTTGATAATTTAGGTTGTCCTTTGCTTTTGTTTCACACTACCATGCACACTTACACTTGTCACACATGCACACCCTACACCACTAATACCACTGGGTCTACACACTCCATAATTTTAAATCCTTTATGATCAATTTGGTTTAATTTGATTAAATAAAGTATTGTTTAAACAAACATACATGGTGTGAACTCCCTTTTTGCCATGACTCACTTCATTCTTATTCCTATATTATTTTCAGGACTAGTTAGCTGGAAGATTTTTTCCTTACCAAAATGTATTTCATTTTTATGAATTCATTTATTTCAAAATGTATTTGTTTAATTGAGTGTGCGTGCAAGGCACACATTATATGTTATCCACCACGCTTATTATTATTGAGTGTGCGTGCAAGGCGCACACTATATGTTATCCACCGCGCTTATTATTGAGTGTGCGTGCAAGGTGCACACTATATGTTATCCACCGCGCTTATTCTTTTGCTTATACCTATTATTATTATTCTTACGCCCGTTTTTCGGTTCGCTACCCCTCCCAGAGTTTTTGTCGCACATAAGAGTTTCGGCAAAAGCCTTTGCCAAAAATCACCCAGAACTAAGCCAAAAAATGAATGGGTGTGTATTGCGAGAACTTTCCATAGCTAGAGTGAGTGATGTCATCGCTAGAGTGGAGAGGGAGAGAAAAAGTCGTCAAAAAAAATTGTAAACTGCGACTGTGGCCGCAAATGCACAGCTACAGACGTGATTATACCATCAAAACGTAGGAAAATTCGAGGCGGTCACAGTGATAACATGTTGAAGCTGTCTCTGTTATAGTTTTGGCTCCCTACACGCTCATTAATCGACTACTCCCATCCTCAGCCTCATATACTCCCATGTTAAAAAGGAGGGAAATTTTCTGGAGGAAGGCAGAAGTAACGTTTCTCTCTCTTGCTCCTACAGACACATTTCTTTATATATCGACACCAAACAAGTATGTAAATCGATCAAGAAGTTCTCATCTTTCTTGTGGTTAAGTCGACTCAATGATTGGAAATACGGTTTTGGAAAAGAAATCCTTTGGTTAGAAATCCTTCCTCTTCGAGGGAAGGTCTCACCATTTTCTCTCAGTCTCTGACATTCTAACAGGTGCAGTTAACTGCTCCCCTGATTACAGTTGGTCCTGGTTGCTTGGCAACCTCAGCCTGCTTGAAAGAGGAGAGGGGGGAGGGGCCAGCAGAAGCAGAGCAGCAGCCATTTTAGTAATTCTTGGCAAATTCTTTTATCCAAAGCGACTTACAGAGGAGGACATAAGCTGAAAGAGTTGTAAAGGAGCACAGAGTAGTTTTGTTAGTTTTGTTAGGCAAGTTTACCTCCTGGGCACTGCCGAGCTGCCCTTGAGCAAGGCACCGACCCCCCCAACTGGGCACTGGTCTGGCTGGCTGCCCATCACTCCGCCATCTCTCTCCACATTTGCATGTCTATGCCGTTGTACTGCATGTGTGTGTGTCTGGGTTAAAATGCATGTAAATAAAAATAGAGTGAAAAAATAATTTACCCATTGAGGGATTAATAAAGTATATATATATATATATATAAAGGCAGACAGAAACAGCAGAGCAGCTAGCGCATTAACAGGCTAATGATAATTAGCATTACCCACTAAGAATTAAATACATGCTAATGTTAACATGGTAATGTCAACAGTTACAGCAGAGCAGCTAGCGTGTTAGCGCAAGCTGTAAAGACATGCTATTTGCAAATATTAGCGACCAATGCTAAAATTAGTGCTAATTAACATTAGCCACTAGGAATTAAATACATGTTAATTACTAACATGCTAATGTTAACATGCTAATGTTAATTGCTAGCCCGTCAACACATCAGCAATAACATGCTAATGTTAACATGCTTATGTTAATTCTAACAGGTGCAGATTAGCTGCTGCTGATTAGGTCCTGGTTGCTTAGCAACCTCAGCCTGCTTGGAGGAGGAGAGGGGGAAGGGGCCAGCATGCAGAAGCGGCAGCCATTTTAGTAGTTCTTGGCACTTAATTTGAACTTGTCTGTCTAAAATGGCAGACAGTGACAGCAGAACAGCTAGCACGTTAGCGCAACCTGCACGGTAATGCTAACATGCTAATATTATTGCTAGTGCATCAGCGTTAACATGCTAATGATAACATGCTATTGCTAACATGCTAATGTTAACATGCTAATGGTAACATGCTGGTGTTAACTGATAGCACATCAGCGTTAACATGTTAATGCTAACATGCTAATGCTAACATGCTACTGCTAACTGCTAGTGCATTAGCGTTAACATGCAAATGTTAACATGCAAATGTTAACATGCTAATGGTAACATGCTAATGCTAACATGCTAATACTAACTGCTAGCCCATCCGCGTTAACATGCCAATCTTAACATGCTAATGTTAACTGCTAGCGCATCAGCGTTAACATGCTAATGTTAACATGCTAATGTTAACATGCTAATGGTAACATGCTAATGCTAACATGCTAATACTAACTGCTAGCCCATCCGCGTTAACATGCTATTGGTAACATGCTAATGCGAACTGGTAGCGCATCAGCGTTAACATGCTAATGTTAACATGCTAATATTAACTGCTAGTGCATCAGCGTTAACATGCTAATGCTAACATGCTAATGTTAACATGTTAATGATAACATGCTAATGTTAACATGCCAATGTTAATTGATAGCACGTAGCTGCTCCTGTGTCTAAATGAACATGTTAAAATGACTATTTGAGGTGGGCTTTTTGGATACAGACCCCCAGCAACAGCCCACTCGTCACTCTCAAAATTTCTTTCTTAGTACTGATTTTTCTGAGCAGTGTCAGTAATAATGCATGGGGACGACGGGCCCAGAGTCACGCACACTCAAAATTTCTAAAAATTTATACGGTTGTCAATTATTGTGGCACTTCAAAATAAAGCTGATGGTTTTCCAACACAACAATATTTTATGCTGTGTCTTAAATTGCATATAATGTAGACCAACTAATATGGCTCGATAAAATACGCTTAGGTTGGTATCTACAGCTGTTTCAATCCGAAAGTGTCAAGACAAATGAGGTAACCTGAGAAGATGAGTGACAAACCCACATTATTGTGTTCAGGCAAATAAAAAGACCTAAGTGATAAAAGTAAAAGTGTGCTAGAGGGGAAAAGAATTGTTAATTAATTAGGATCCAACATGTTTGTTATCCTGTTGTCAGCTATCATTCACCACATGTAGGCTGCCAAAAGCAGAAAATAACAAAGAAAACTGAGTAATGGTCAAACAACTGTGAAAATAAACAACCAGTTTGGTGAGAAATGCCCACAAGTGTGCAGTTTATTTTCATGCCCACCTACTGATTGCTGGAGGCCCATATAGCGCAGAAAAAACAGAGTCCTTGCTGTGCCATCCTACAAATACATTCAAAGATGGATGCTAATGATGTCAGTTTTGCCTATGAAATGCCAATGTTCATTTTTTGTGTGTGCTCAAACTCTACTTCAAAATGAATATTCTATCTATCCCGAAAAAACAAAAACAAAGGACAAATGAAAAGCAACAACAAGCCAGCAACAAAATACTATAAATTCTTCCTGGGTTAAGGTCCCAAATGAGTGTCCACCAAATCCAGAGCAAGCCATATAAAAGACTATACAGCATTCAAATCTCTCATAAAAGGACTCTATGGCTTTTGGGGGTTCTAAATTGGCACAAACAAGACTAAAAGAAGCTCTACATTAACTGTGCTGCTGGGCATCTTGGGACTCTGGTGGTATCTGCACATATTTAAATAAGGTAATATGTTTATATACATTTGGAACAAATGTGCCTCCCTTCTATGCAAATGACCCTCATTGCAAAAAAACAAAAAAACAAAAAAAAACAGCACTAATATACGACACAGTTAAAGCAAAGATGATAACATCTTCACAGAGTTCATGGAAACTGAAGCACATCATGCCCAGACTCTAAAGGAGGCATAAAACAACAACTGTCCAGCGCAGTAGGAGAGAAAACAGCTCTCCACAGGCCAAGGCGCATGAGGAGAGTGCACAGTTAAAACACCTCAAACAATAATCAGTCTGACAAAAGCATGGACTGTATAAAACATGGGTGTAGTACCCATGACTTTCACCATAGGTTTCCGAAGATCCAGCAGTGTGGTTGCTCTGGCTGTCTCCAAGGACATGGAGTATAGATGGAGCTGAGGCAGGTTGAATGAAGCCTTGCTCGTCAAACAAGCAAGACCAAAACCACAATTGAACAATGCTGTACACATGTTTATTTCTGCTGTCAAGTTGTACATTTTAACATGGGGGCTTATGGAGACTGACTTGTTCTGGAGCCAGTCTCAACTGAACGTTTGAGGAACTGCAGTTTTTGGCACTTCTGCAATGGTTTCATTTCACAGCCACAAAACACTTACATACAGAGTGAATCATAGAATAACAACAGACATATTGAAGATAAAAAAGAAACTAAATAGTAAAACAATAATTAGAATAGTTATAATTCAATTAGTTTCAAATCAAACATCTTAAGAAATTAGTGGATTATTGTTCTTGCTACTGTATTTATTCATTGTTATTTATGTTACTTCAGTAGACCTTCAGAATAAATATCACTTGGCCACTACAGAAAAAGGCAGATGAACGTTGATGAGATGCAAAGAAAGAGGCAAACTACAATCAGCTGCAAAACTTGTATCATGACCACAATATCTTTTGTGAATCAGACTTTGAGATGCGGTAGATAGCATGGCATGGTGCTAACAGCAGCTGCAATCCATTCTTTGTGAATTCAGCCCCCGGAGTCTGTGGCATCGGAAGTATTTTAACTGTGTGTAATGCTGTTGTAGAGACACACACACACACACACACACACACACACACACACACACACACACACACTCTCTCTCTCTTATGTAATATTTACCTCTTTTGTTGTAAAGTTTTATCTTCATGCAAATTAAATGGACTTTTATGAAATTGAGCAGCACAATTAAACTTGAATGGTTATTAAAGGTCCACTATGGTTCATGCATATGCATGTCAGTGATAAGGGTCTCACGTGCAAGTTGGCACACAGCCCTGATCTTATGTACTTAATTAAACACAGAAAAGCTAAGTCATGAAACAGAACATGTTAAAAAGTTTTAATTAACATGATGAAGTAATTCATTTGCAAGAGGACTGGATAACCTTCAACATGAAAAGGCACAGAGGAAGCATTTTGGGTTTGAATTGTGAAACATACAAAGTCATCAGAGCTGTAGGGTGTGACCTTTAAGGCGTCTTGCAGATGAGGAGCCATGATTTTCTCCTCACACAGCAGCCGTCTGCTGGAATGCCAGCCAGTGGCTGTGAGGAGACAGATAGCTGCCGGTTTCCACCAGAGGACGAGGAGAAAAAATGTCAGGAGAGGATAGCTATGTCCAATCTGCCTTGCCCTTAAGACTTCGCCGGTCCCTGCTGATGAATTTAGCTATTATCAAAGGTGAGAGAGGTCTTAAATGAGAGACGGGGAGGGGAGATTGGGGGCTTGGGTGGCCAGTATTTGTAGTTGAATGGCTGGAGGGGAATAAAATACTGGCGGAGCAGCCACGCCCAGATAATCCTTATTCCATTAATTGGATTTCCTGGAGAGTTATTAGTGATGTTTGGGGCTAGAAAAACACACTAGTAAAGAGTAGAAATAAATCTGTAAACCCTGATCCCTAATCTCTGTAAGTGAATTATTATAGCTGAATAAAACATTACTTTTTACAGTTCAAGCTTCTTGACCGATGCAGTCTGAGCTGAGAGTTTTGTCAATAACATGCTGTCATTAAAGCCACCATGCTGTTGACAGTTGCTCCTGAGTCATCCCAGTAGTCACAGTCCACAGTCCACCATCTAAACTTGCTGAGCACCTTTGTTGAGTGGTCAGTAACTTGGTCAGTAACACTCCTCTCTCACACTCCCTTGCTCCCTTGTTTCAACATGTCTCTCCCTCTCTTGTCAGTATCATACAGTAGAGTCAGTTTAATGCTGCTTGTGTCAATATTTAAAATAAAACACTGGTAAAGACTGGACTGTTAATCCCTTGTTCACATCTCCAAATCTTTGTAGCAACTCCAAATATTCCACTTCTGACTGAACAATAAGAAATAGGAGTTTTCTTGGGGACTGATCATGACAGATGTTGCTGGTTATTTTCCCTTGGACTTTTTAATTTAATTTTTAATTAGTAGCATCATGTAGCAGCCTTGCTAGTTTAACTACATTTCTCAGTGGCATGCAGCGTTTTCTGAATCTAATAGGTCACTAGCTTCATTCTTTTTTAGCGTCCACACAAGCTACATTTTTTCAAGTGGAGGTATCCGATGTGGTCAGAAATAATACTGGTAAAGATCAGTAATCTGCCACACATGAGTTTTAGTTGCACAACTAAAAATGATATTCTATCAACAACAACAAAGAAAGTAAATCTGATTTTCCTCCACACAGGTACATACTCATTCATCCATGCACACTAACCAACCCACCCATCCACACATGCACAGATGTGAGTAAATCAGTCCCACACCTACGCAGGTGATGTCACGGCTCTGCTCACTTAATCCCACTAAAGATATGGGCTGCTAATCAGTGTGCGTGTTTCATCGAATCAGCAGTTAATGTCGTCTCTGGTGGGTGGCACCTCTGCCTGTGCTGCCGTAATTCACACCAGTGAACACAACAGGCGCTGGCTACTCTACTGCTGCAGGTTTTGCCCATAAAGATCTGCAGGGGGGATGTCTGTGGAGGTGGGGGTTGGGGTTGATCTACGGTCCAGTCTTCAGCACTCCGTTTTAGGAAACTTCTCTAATGTACCTTTCCACCCCCTCCTTCTCCTGTTGTTGTTGTTGTTGAATAATTCACCTCAGAGGGAGAGAGAGAGAAAGAGAGGGGAGAGCAATAGGGGGAGAGAGAGCGTGATTCACGGGTCATGGCAGGACCTGTCTTTCCTGTCATATTTCATAGCCTTTGCAGGTGAAAGAGACACTGCACAACAGGCACAGGCCGGATAGAGAGTTGAAGGTTCAAACAGGGTTTTTGTTTCAATGGACAAGCTGTTCAGGTGGTGCTCAATAATCCTGATTAGTTATTCGGTCCTCATAAGTAATAACACAAAGTGGAGAGAAGAAATGATTTACGTTGGTGTAAGTGGGCCAGTACAGTATCTGTTGTAATCACGTATCATATTTCAGTATATATCACTTGTAGAAATGAAAGGATACAAAGATCACGAAAATGTAAAGTTAGTCCACTAGAAGCCCCATGGCATATTTCAGAAGAATCCCAAAAATATCAATTTTCTCTGTTCTATTTTTGACAGATGCTATCACCAGCCACGCCAAGCAGCACAGAGCAAATTGAAGTGACAGGAAGTCAGACACAGAAAAGGCAGTGGGAATTGGATCAGTTTTCAAAATAAAACACTCCCAATTCTCATAACTCAGGGTAGAAGAACATAAACAAAGAAAAAATGACCAGATCTGAACAAGTTAACTAAATCTAGTGGGCACTCTGATTCTGAACACTCCTGGTGGTTTAAAGTTGCCTAGACAACAGAACAAACCAATGTTGCAGACGTGATGTCACAGAGCTGATGGAATGAACCAGTGCTGTTTGGTTCGCTTTAAATGGACCAGAGTTTGTTTCCTCAGAAAGTCAGGTCCATTTGGGCAGGTGTGAAAGCTCATCAGAACTCTGGTGCAGACCAAACAAGCTAACTTACAGTGGGAAAGCAAACAGACTATCCAGAGAACCAAAGATCAGAAACCCAAACGATGAGTCAGGTTCTCTTCTTCCTGGTGCTTTTTTAAATTCCTAGTCAGTCCTAGTTTTGGGCAATACAACAGCTGCTTATTTGCGGGTGGTATTGCTCAAAACCAAGTCCAGGCGGTTTGGCCGCCTTCAAGTGCAGAGCGTGCAAAGTGTGAAATTGAACCAAGCCAAATGAAGATGTGAAATTTTTCATCCTTCGGCACCCAATTGAACAGAGTCCCCCAGACTATCCTGGTGTGAAAGCAACATAAGTCACCGCAGTACACATGGAACCCAGTTTACACCAAGTAGCCCAAGCTTTAGTAACAACCTAGCAATGGACACGCTTTCTTGTCCTGCTTTCTAGATATTATGAAAAAGGTCATTTTTTTCATGGACAGATTTAGTTACTCAGTCCGTGAACATGACATGTATTTTGAGCTTGTAGTACTGTGCCAGCAACTCACTGCACAGCTGTTTTATGATGTGATACCAACTAAATATTTTGCTTACGTCTATTTCAATCTGCTATTAGTCCTTCAAGAACATTTTCAGAACCATAACACCAGAGTGATGCTTTAAATGTTGGTCCACTAAAGTTGACTTTTGTGCCAAACTAGACATTTTTGAATAGCAACACACAGTTGTGTAATATCCGACACCCATATTTTACAATGGACAGTCAGAAGCAGTATGTACTGTAGCCAGTTTTGCACAAATGTGATTAACTTGTGTACAATGTACATTACAACACACATTGTTGATTTATGTGCTTTACTGCCATTTAAGTTTGCACTAATGGGCGGACTGTGCTCCGGGTCTGGACCCATTCTCTGTCCTGTCAGGACTCCGGGCTGGAAATGACCCATCATTGAGTTGTATTCAGTTTTGGCGGAGATTACATTTTGACCGGTGACTCTCTCTCAAAAGGAACATCCTGTAACAGCTTGAGTTTGTTTATGTGTTTCTTGTTTTATTTTGTAGTTCCACCCTTTCTGTCTCTATTTTCCTATTTTCCCGTCTTTTTTTGATTTTGCATATAAAGGAGTGACGAGACAAGAGAGAGGAAAAATATAAAGGAGTGACGAGACAAGAGAGAGAAAAAATATAAAGGAGTGACGAGACAAGAGAGAGAAAAGAGGCCAAACTGTGAGTCAGTGTGCATGGCATGTGCTAAACGGAGGAAGGTTGACACCGAAAACTGACTGAGTTTGACGGAGTTGACTGTCAAATTGACTTTGCTTTGACTTTTCTTATTTATTTGATTTATTTTTGTATGTAGCTCATGTGACTGTATGTGTCAGTGAAAATAAATATTGTTGCGATGACGTTGTATTCTAGCGTTCTTTGTTTGATCTGAGTGGTTGACTTCACACAGTGCAGATATTGATACAATGACAATGCTGCTTCAATATATATCAAATAATTGCAATGTAGAGCTAAATATTAATGCATTTTAAACATGATGATGCTGTTGACCGGAACATAAGGGAATGTTCTCTATCTGGACGTCCTGAAATCAGAATTGACTACCCTTGCTGTAGGACAACAGGTGAGTAATATGTTGTTTACAAGTGTCCCCATGCAGTGAAAGCACCAGCTAATAACATAGGTTTACCACCAATAATTGTAAGGTTTCAAAATGAAAATTATACCGTAGCATTCATTTAAATACATGTATCCTAATCAATCTTCAATAAAACACATCAACATCAGTGTGAAATTAATAGTGTCCCATCACAACAGAAACGTATGGCATTCACTGTGAAAAATGGCAGTTGTTCTGAACCAAATCACCTTGGTAACATGTTGAGTTAATTAATGTGAACCAGCAGCCAGAGCTGCACAGGTGTAAAGGCATTGATGCAGTGAGATAATTTATTCAGCACAAGCCACAGCTAACTAATCCTGCAGCTGACATTTATGGCACGCCGTTATCCAAACACAGACATCCCAAAGGATGTGCTAAACTGCCACCCAACACTTCCACATGAAAGCAAATGCCTGAGTAATAGTGCTTATAAGAGACACACCAGGCCTCTGACTTATCTTCAGGCATGAGGAGGGTGTTGCTGCCTCTAATTATTCTATGTTGACTTAATTAAAGCGCTGTCATACCCGGTTGAGAAATGGATTGAAACACATCACATAAATGGAACTTTAAATGGAACACATCTGTATAGAAAGCATAGCGTCTTTAAATATGAATAATTTTCTTTGACAATGGAATTCACCTTGAGTGGTATTGTCAAAACCTTTTCTGTAACATAAAAAAAATATTAATGTAAATGTGGACTGCTATTTGGTGAACATTACAGCACCAGTCAGATCATCTCCAAGGAGCTAACCCTGACACGCTCCAGACAGGCCAAAGCAAACACTCAAACTAATTGCAAAGAAGTCAATTTGTAACTGACCCAGCTCCGATGGTGAGAAATTCTCTAAGAGAAAAAAGAAGAACCTGGTGCTTTATTCAGCCAGCTTGCTTCTGCATCATCCATGGTGATTCTACAGGTTGGGACTGCTTATGCTGCTTATGTCTCCCATCATTTTCCGTGAATGGAAGATGCCAGCTTGACACTGTCCTTGTAATTCATGTGCGTTAATGCCACTGAAGGCTTTGATACAGGCTGGTATGTGCGAGATGGTGGCAGAAACTAAAGCCCCTTGCTTGGCATTCCTTACAATCACTTCCATCACTCTGTCCCTCCTATCCAATTCTACTCACAGTTGATGGAGGGCTCCTCTATACCTCCTTGGCAACCCCAATGGCTGCTGCCTGCCTGTTTCTAATTCTGCTCAGGCTAGTGTAAAGATACAGTTCAGTATTTTTTAGTGTGCCTTTCTGAGACAGATCTTGGCTTCTTATGCAGGTATTTCCTGAAATGAAATTCCAAATCACATTTGTAATAATATGGAGTTACCCCTCAACTTCCCAGAAGTACGGCATCAGCGTTTATTCTCAATAAAGAACCATCAGTCTCTCGGCTGTATCATGGCGTGGCATGCTTGGGTGCAGGGGAGCTTATTTTTGTGGAGCAAACAGGTGGATTTTAGCTAGGGCAAGCAACAAGAATAGCTTCATGGTAAATCTGTTGATCTTTGACAACAGAAGGCATCTATGAATGTGTTGGGTATGACCTTTGACAGTGTCGCACGCACACAGTCACGAGTGCTTCCCTATTTAATACACACTCTTCTGTGTGTCCACGTAGCATCATAACTAAAACAACTTTATTATCCGAAGGTCGTTTTGAACTTTTGTTAAACGTTCTCCTTCTACAATGATTACATGATTTAAATGTGTTGATCGTTAAGTTTAGTTTGTTTGTTGTCCTCTATATATCCCCGAAAGGAAATTCTTGTGTTGCAGCAGCATTATAAAATATACAAAAGAAACATTCATATATGGACTTAATAACTTGTGCAAAATATGTCCATCATCTCTTGTTGTTCGGAAAGCATCACACCCTCCTGGTTGCTACGATGCTCTTAACACAGAACTTGATACACTCTGTGATGCAGTCAGTCATGGCATTGATGTCCTCACCATGGGTCTCACACAGTGCATCCTAATCTGTGGCCTCAAAACAACCTTGCAGGGACTCATCAGCTTCCTGTGACCACCTCCTAACTGTCCTGATGATCCCAGGCTGTTTCTGAACAACAAGTGTGTATCTGGAGGTGAGAAGTACCAGATTGTCATCAGATCTGCCAAGAGGGGGAAGAACTGTGGAGTTGTATGCTTCCTTAACATTACCATGCATTAAGTCCAAGGTTTTATTGTCTCTGGTGGGACTGTTGAAAGGTGAGGAGTGTAGCAGAGAGAGTGGTGTTGTTGAAATCTCCAGAGATGGCCATGAATGCATTAGGATGGTCTGGCTATGACTGAGGTGATGACGTCACACACAGCATCGGCATCAGCTGATGGCGGAATGTAAGCAGCGATGATGATGGCGCATGTAAACTCCCTTGGCAGATAATATGGACGCATGTTTACAGCTAACAGTTCAATGCCCGGGCTACAGAAATGTTCCTTCACGGTAATATGTCCGGGATTACATCACCTGTTGTTCACAAGTACTGCGATCCCTCCTCCCCTCTTCTTACCACTCAATCCACGGTCTCTGTAGGCCCGAACTACCTGAAAGCCGGGGTGTTGGAGACTGGTATACTTTCATGCAGCCATGTCTCAGTGAAACACATCACACTGTACTTGCAATATTCCCGCTGAATCCTCATCAGTACTCCCAGCTTGTCCATCTTATTAGCCAGGGATCTCACATTCCCCATCACAACCGTATGAAAAAACTGCTTAAATTTCCTCCTCCTAGCTCTTCTTCATCCCTGGTGTCTCCTCTTCACCTCGTCTGGGATCTGTGGTCTTTCTCTGGGCAGCAGCGCAGGTTTGGAGAGTGCTAGCAGCTGGTGGCGAAGGTAAAGAATGCGACCACTGCCATCGGCATGGTTACCCGGCACAACAAAAGTCATAAGTGCCAGGAAAAAGTAGCAGAGCCACACAATATCCACTTGGCCCAAAACCATTCCACAAGAACTGTACAAAAAAGTGTCCAAAAATGCAACAAAACAAAAAATAACGACAAAAAGCACAAAACTCACAGGAGCTGCTGTAACAAGCTGCCACTAATGCGGTGCCATGGTAACTAATGAAAATAATGTAAGCTGTAAAATGAATAAACCACAAAGAGTTCCTAAATAATCTTAATTAATATTTAAAAAAAGATTAAAAATAAAAACTGCTTTTCGAAATAACATTTTTAGGGCGTTGTTGCAGGAGAGGGTCAAAATGAGAGTTAAAGATCATGTTCCATCAGAAATGTTTATTTCTTTAAAGCTTTAGGAACATTTGAAATGAAATTATTTAACTGTGCTGTAATGAAACACGCCAATGTTGGTGTTGATATTGAAATCCTTACCAATTCTATGAAAACTGGCATTTCATGGGTTGAAAATAGTTCAACATGCCATCCATGCCATTTGAAATCCTCCTGGACCTTGCAAGAGTTGTGGACTCGCACTAGGAGTCTGACAGCAGCTGGTCATAGCTGGTTAGCTCAGTTAGCTTTGACTACCAGCTCTATTCCTGCTGTCACTCATTCTGGTTGGCGTCTCCTCACCTCCCACGTCACACACTACCACATCTCCTTGGTGGCTGTCCTGTGCAGTCCTGTGAATTTTTAAAATGTGCTGGGAGGGAGTTAAACTTTACAGCTCTTTGTGTTTGTTGGCTTGTACTGTGTCTTCGATGAACGCTTTGACCCTCACATTTCTAAACACAGGTCTTATCTGTTTTTAAAAAGTGTAATGGTTTTAAAAAGGCTAAAGGTAAAAAAAGATTTACCTGTTTATCAAAACAGGAAAATATCCAGCGCAGACCTCTGCAATCTCCCCAGAGAGTTATTGTGACAGGCACCTGGGGAGATGACTGTAGAGGTACAGTACAAAATGACAGCCACAGAAGAAGTTCACTAAAAATCAGTATAGTAGTTCTACTGCTAGTACGAATGTAATGTAAATGGAAATTCAGATGTGAAACATAAGCTGTGTCCACCGTGACTGTGACCTCCATTACAGCATCACCCTGTCCTCAAAAACAGCTGTGCTGTCAGCTGTCTTTAAGGGGACATAATATGCAAAAATCACTTTTCTAGCTCTTCAACACAAGTATTTTTGAATTCGGGGTGCATACAAACCCCCACAGTGTTAAAAACAACAGCCGCACCCCCCTCTTGCTGCTTGTCTCTGGGTAGGCCAGTCCAACAAACTTTTAGACCAGAGCCACTTCCTGGGCTCTCCAGCAGAGGCCAACGCCCAGTCTCCACCCACCAAGCCCTGCAGGTGATAAAAGCGCAGGTGAAGCTCTGACGTTTTCTGCTTCATGGAGAAGAATGGCTGAACAAGACTCCAATCTACGCATGCATGCTCGCTCCCACACTGTTGACGAGACCTGAACGTGTGTTCACAACACCTTGTGAACATGAAGGAGGAGTAATATCAACTGTGCGTGGAAGACTACAGACGATGGAAATGTAAGGTAGCACAAGCTAACGCTGTCAGCAGCTCATTAGCATTTAAAGGGACAGACACGAAAACTGACCGCCTGAACACAGCGTGCTACAGACAGGTTCCAGAGAGGGCAGCTGTGATTGATCTGTGAGGAATTTTGACCAAAGGATTTCACAGACATGTCATTAAGGTGTATGGGACCTGTGTGGAAAAGGGGTATAATTGTTCTTCTTTAAATGAATCAAGCGAACACAGGTGAGACAAAACACTCACTTTAAATCTTAAAGTGGTGCTTGGGGGAAGGTCTAAAAGGCCACCAATATAATTGGGTTTGGAATTCAAAATACACACTGCTTAATATCAATTTAACCATTTGTTTTAAGATTTGTTGGTAAGAGACAAACACACACACACCAGTGCGGATCAAGACCAAGACTAGCCTGTATCTTAGCCTAATAGGGGAGATAATGTTTTCCAAATCACTACTCACTCTCATTCAGTGTCTATGTCTCTGTCTCTCTCAAACCATCAGAAGCAAACCAAATTAAACTTTTTTGTGTCGCTATCTTGCAGTGTAAATTGGGAGCTAGACTCAGATTTAGAAGCTGGGTACATGAAATAAACAAAGCCAGAACACACAGAGTATCAGAGTTTAGTCCATGGATAGTAAACATGGATAGTCTGTTTCAGTAATATTTCAGATTGACTGTGTTGATCTGACCATCTGACTGGTGGCCGCAGAGTTGAGTTGCGTTGGGCTGCATTTTGCCAAAAGTTAGATCCGGTTCAGCTTCTCCACTGCAGTGTGCGGACGACTCCCACTCAAATGAATGGAAGGCCTGCATTTATGCTACAGCACCGTATTCTTGGAATCATAGAAATTATGTTAACAAATCAATCAGATTGCACAGGGAACCTAGCAATATTCCTTCAGTTGTGCTGTTGTCTTGAAATAAAATTCCAAGTCCTCTTTGTCTGAGACTGAGACCAAGGAAAAGCTTGCAGGTTAGAGACCTTCAAAAAGTGCTCTTAAGACTAGTCTTAAGTATACTATAACACTGGTAAATGTTTTCATTTTTGACTTAGGTTCATTATGTTAATTATGTGCAAAGTCATAAGTAAGTCAATATGTAAAAAACACTTATCCTATGTGTTACATTAGACTTGAACGGACAATAAAACACTTGTTTATTTTCTAAGCTGATCATCCACTCTTATTATATTTCTCCAAAGGTAATAAAGTTGTGTTCACAGCTGACATTTTGATTTCCCATAGCAGGAAAAAAGATAGCAGATGTGACTAATAAAATTAACAATGGCGCAATGTCAGAAAGCCTAACCAGCAAGTAAACATGCTACAATATGAGGACCCTGAAAGTGGAAAACCAAAATGAAATTGAGCCATTACTAATGTTATTACATGAACTGGTGCTTCGCATGTCAATGTATCCTCTGTGGAAACAGACTCTGAGGCTCTGCTTTGGTGAAGACTTTTTGTGTTTATCTCTTGTGGATTTCTCATTCACGTAGCTTGTAAAACAGAGTGGATTACTGAAGGGTCCATAATGGTGTGTTAGGGGAGTAGTTTTTTAGTATTTGTGGCCAGCTATAGATGGATTTTTTACTCACTGAAAATTAAAAGTGATTCATCATAGAATTCCCTTATCTGCCTCAAGGATTTTAGGACCTAATCGTGGGAAATTATTTCTAGCCCCACAATGACAAAGGTTATGGTGGGTCATTTTTTTTCCCTAGTTCTAGTTTCTGTGTTTGAGATTTATGAATCAACAAATTAATTCCCACGTGTCTGCACTTGTGTCGAACAGCCGTACTGAATACCGAATATGAGAACGTCTTTTTTTTGTGCACACAACTCTCATTTCTTGAGTTTATTATTCTTGACTCATCAAAAATATATTTTATAGCTAGACCTTTGACTATACATATTGGAAGATAAACAGCTTTACCCATTCTGAAGCTGAAGTTCACTCACCTCCAATCCCTCCCGGTTGGCACTGCAGACCACATTGCCCATGCTTCTCACCCACACTCTGCTTTTATCCACCTTAAAAACTTTTTCGGCATTTTCATTGCAAATTATCGACAAATGCACCAATTGATGTTCTCACAGGATGCGGGCAGCCGGGTTATGTACCTTTAATTGTTCAGTCTGTCGGCTGGTGTATTTACTGAGTCAATATGTTCCTTCTTGACGGCAAGAAACTGAAATATCTGTGGAAGTAATGAAAATGATCTTAATGAGTGGTTTGTCTGATCTTTGTGGGTTTCAACTAGTCTCCCTGGTTGTTCCAAGCATACCAGAAGAGTCATCTAGATTGGAAACAAGTGAAAACACCATCAGGGTGCCAGTTACTTAACCAATCACAGATGAAGTCCACAGGAAGCCCGCACAATATTATAGTAACTGATGGGTCAATGTCTTACACAGTTTGACTGTCTCTATTCATCCATCAAGTACATCTAGTTAGAAAGACATTTATATTTGTAAATTGAATTAACTGAATGATAAATTTTATGAAATGGTTGAAACAGTCCTGTTACCATAACATTTGAAAGTTTAATTGGAGAGGTTGACCCAGCAACCCTTTGCTTTATAACAAGAACTTTCAGCTGCTGCAAACAATCACATGGAGTTTATCAAAGGAGCAGGCAGGTTTATGGACAGGTTCATTCTACTATGCTGCGTAATACTATATATTTGGTAAGATGCAATCAACTTTTGTGTATGTGTGATCACAGACACACAGGTGGAAGGGAATTTAAGCTGCCAA
>ML240653.1:0-14419 GCA_004119915.2 Collichthys lucidus | reverse complement strand
ACGGCGTGTCCGTGGCTCTGAAAGGCCTGGACAGCCACTGATCAACACTGGCCTCTTAACGGCTGGGAGCAGAGAGGCAGGACACCTATGCAAACACACAGAGTCAGTGAACTGTAGCTGTACTCAACATATCATGGTGTCATATCCTCACTGCTGACACAGCTCACTGTTTCAATAGAGGTCAAACGTCAGAGGAAAGAACACTGTCACCACAATCAAGACGACCAAAACTGAAACTGTTTGACACAACCCTTCAAATCCTTCAGAATATAACATAAACTAGAACATTTCTAAAGACACTTTGAGTGTGCCTGACTCTGGCCCCGTCGCCCCCATACATTAATATTGACAATGCTCAGCAAATTCAGCTCTTATTTTGAAGGGACTCTTATTTTGAAAGCCTTTTGTCTTGTCTGTGTGTGTGTGGTGTGTGTGTGGTGTGTGTCTCCCTATTATGGTGGCCTGTTCACGCCAACCAATTATGAGATAGAAAGTCGAAATTTCGAGATAAAAAGTCAAAATTTTGAGATAAAAAGTCGAAATTTTGAGATAAAAAGTCGAAATTTTGAGATAGGGAGTGAGCGTGTCCGTTAAGGCGCATGCGAACTTAAACATTCCGAGACTGCACCCTGCGCAAGCAAGCAAGCACAAGCTTAGAACATTACAGCAGAAGCAGGACCGGGACACTTCAGATGGCCTTGAAGTCCACTACAGATATACGTAAGTAACTCATGAATCGTATGTGTAACAACTTTGAACAGTTGGCATTTGAAGGAACAATTTGAATCATTATGCACTTTTGTGATACCTTTGCAGTGGGGCTCTGCTGAGCAAGCAGATTAAACGGAAAGGAATGCTAGTGATACTGCTTGCTTAGCCATACTGAGACATGTTTGAATTCTTTCATTGTTATACGTTTTGTAAGGCATATAAATCAACCCCTGTCTGTTACAACGCTGGAAAGAGCAATGTTCACTGATGAGTAGGCGGACAGAGGCATATGTGAGGTTTCATTTTGTGAAGCCGATGTCCGAATTAATAGGACTCTGCAGCACACACTGATCCCTCAGATATGCCAACACCTGCACATTTCTGTATGTTTTGCTCTCGGATGATTTGCTATGGTGGCTGACTGTACCTTCAGGTACACATCTTCACTGGACCAATCCTCTCCCATCCTGAATTTCAGTTGGCTACTTGTTTATGTGTTTGCTGTGCATATGTAATAGCCTGACCTGCAACGGTATGTACATTATGTGAGCTAAAATATCACATTAAAATGTGCATGTTTTTCGGTAGTCCTTCCTCATATTTCAAAATTACAGCCTATATATTTTAAATTATGAGCTCTGCCAGAATGCCACTCAGAACTATGTGAATGTGGGCTTACTTTGAAGACAAGATTCTCCTCTTGAATAAGGCATACCGTATGTATACAGTACAGTAGGCATACAGTATGTACTGTACCCCTACACCTAATTGTCTTGAGGTAATCGACCATTCTGCATAGTGTCAGCTAAGTGTAATGTAATGTAATAGTATGGCCTTGTCTGTAAGCTTCCACATAATTATCTTTCCCTCAGAAGTTCATGCAGGTGTGAATGATAAGACTTTTCTAGTCATGTATTGTACTAATCCTTGTACTAATTCCATTTTAGAGCTCCCTGAAAGATGGACGAGTTTGCCTTCTTGCGATCAAGGAACGTTCCTGAGGAGGTTGTGAGGAGGTTGGAAGAAGATAAGGTATTTTTGAAGTGGACACAAATGCGTGTATTAGTATAAGTGCTAAGTTTCACAAATCAGACATTGACATGTAAGGGTCATACACCACAAATGACGCATGGTAGGGGGTGGTAAAAGTCACATAATGTGGGAGGCGTAGGGAGTCTGCATTTCCCCTTTCATGCAGCATTCAGCCGTGAATCATGCATGAAACTCCTCCTCCCTTTCATTTAATGTATCACCAGCAGAGGACATTTGCATGATTGGTGCATGAATGGTGCATGGGAGGGGAAAAACTGAATGGCTTCTACTGTAAGTGGTTAGAGCTATGGACTGACAACCCAAAGGTTCCCGGTTCGATTCCTGACCGGCGTAAGTGCCCTTGTGCCCTGTCTCTGGACATTGGGATAGTGAAAATTTAATTTCAACATTATTACATTTCAATTCCTTTGTATGGCCATGTAAATTTGAAGACATTTTAAATTAAACTGACTTTCAGTAACAATTTGTAAATTTGTTATTTTCAGATTGACTCCGCCGTCATAAATCTTATGACTGATGAGCAGCTGAGGGAATATCTTCCATCCTATGGAGACAGACTTGCTGTTATCGGGTTCTGTCGGCGTAAAGTAGAGGAAAGCAGAGTCCGGAAATCAAAGCTCTTTGAGAGACTTAGAGGAAAAATTGCGCGAAACAGAGGTGACCCTGTTTCCCAAAGTGGGCCTAAACCCTCAACATCCAACGCTGAAAAAAGTAAAAGAAAAGTTGAGTTGGGTTGGTTGCATTTTAGAGAGGAAGGATTTGTGCAGGTACGCACCAAAAAGGGTGGTGGAACTAGAAAAATAAATGTTCAGAAGGACACGAAAAAACAGGATTTGATTGATGAGGCAGTGGGTTTGTTTTTTCCTAATGGAAAAAATGTGATGGGGAGCATCAGTGATTTTGATGTGGATTTAACCGACTTTCAGCAACATTCTTTAGAAGCGGGTACTACAGTTGGGGAAATGTATGACCTGACTAGGTTAACAACACTGCGCTTTTATTTGACAACCAAGAAGAAAGCTGTTGTGGAGAATAGTGTTTTAACTGTACAGGGACGTGAGGAGATAAATGGTGATGTAGCAGATGTGCACTCTGAGTCTTTACCTGTAAACACTCTAATGGTAAATAGTACAGATGCCATTCATAGTGAGAGTAGCACTAGCACAGTGTTTTCAACCGAGAACAATGAAGTTGTTACTCCTCTGTACACTGTTTACCTACCACAAGATTTCATCTTGCCCGAACCAGAGAGAGCACAAAATGTGGATACATTAGATGACAGTGGCATTATAACCTTTCACACAGACACACTCTCAGGGATAGAGCACACAGACAATTTGGATGACACTCTGCCCTTAAATCCAATACAGCTGTCTGATTTCACCTTGCCTCCTTCCACTGATATGTCACAGGGAGAAGTGAGTCACACAGAGTCAGTTCCGAAAATCATTGCTCTTCATCGTGGACAGATTATGAGGGAGCTTATTCAGGTTTTTTGTGAGCCAAATGTAATGGATGATAACATGCGTTTTCAAATCATTCTTCCTAATGGAAACCTTGAAATGGCTGTGGATGATGGAGGGGTTTGTAGGGATGTATTGACAGAGTTTTGGAATGACTTTTATGACCAGTGCACTGTGGGAAAGGACTTCAAAGTCCCCTACTTGCGGCATGATTTTGGTGAAGCAGAGTGGGCAAGTGTTGGTCGAATAATCCGTTTTGGCTGGCAAAAGGTGAAATACCTTCCTGTGAAAATAGCCCCAGTTACCCTTGAGCAGGCAGTTTTTGGCTCTGTGGAAAGTGATCTCATGGACACATTTATGAAGTATGTGTCAGAGCCAGACTTTTGAAAGTGCTGATATGGATGAGTTGATGGATGCAATGGCTATCCATCACTGCCGCAGGGTTCCAACAGCAGATAACATAAAGCAAATTTTGCTGGAACTTGCTCACCAAAAGTTGATACAGGAGCCTGCATTCGTTATTGATCAGTGGAACAACATTCTCACACCCATAAAATCAGAGCTAAGAGGCATTGCTGCCCTATATCAAGATCTCCAACCAACATCACGTAAGATCATAAGATCGATTGCTTACCCTGAATCTCAAAATGCACAGGAGAAACAAATTGTTACCTATGTCAATGCCTACCTCAGAGAATCAGACAAGCAGCATCTCTCTTCTTTTCTTAGATTCTGTACAGGATCAGACTTGTGTCTTGGCAAAACAATCACTGTGAGTTTTACACAAGTTCAGGGATTTCAAAGAAGGCCTGTTTCACACACTTGTGGTTGCTACCTCGAATTGTCTGTCTTTTATGACAGCTACCCAGAGTTTAAATATGAAATGAACAAAGTATTAGAAAACAACATTTGGATAATGGATATCGCCTAAGCTCGAAGGGTTGTGAAATAATGCCACAGTTCTGTTGGTTCTGTTTGTATGTATGAGTTGTAACAGAATTTCACATTTTGTTTTATGAATTCTGTAATTTAACCCATTTTAAAATGTTATTCTTGTTTTGTTTATATTAGCTTCAGAGAATTAAATATTGCTGATTTTATTAACTGAAGGTATATGTTCCCAAAAATGTCTCAGGCCTGTAAGCAGGTGTTTTTTGCTTATGCTTTAGGCACCAATGTGTTAATTGTCTCTTGTATACTTGATACTTGTTTAAACTAAGATTTTAATAAATACACAATTTCATACACAGGATTTGGTTTTAATTCATAAGTTGTGAAATTTATATTACATGTTTTTAGCAGTTAAGTTTGCATTTGATCCCTGGTTCAATTTGCATTCGACAGTTCTCTTAGAATGTGCTCTCTGAGTGCAATATAGAGGTTCACCGTTTCAAACACCTAATTTGTGAATGACAAATTGTGCTCTGACATAACGTCTACACAAACATGAAACACATCTTCATCACAGGGGAAGTCCTTAAACACACACTCCTCCACACATGCCTCAATTTTATCCAGGGCAGGGCGATGCCTGCAGTCTCTGGCACCGTAGAGTTCTGGCAATAGGTGCATTATTGAAGGACGACCATGAGGGCTTCTTGATGCATGAACTCGGCGGATCCTGTGTTCGTTCCACGTTGCTGCCACTGTATCCAGCTCCTCCTGAAACACACACACACACACACTTTGGTCAAATATACAATTAAATTCATCACATGGCATAGTATGCCTTCTTTTCATGTGGTTCATATTTACTGTACTGTATATTACAGTAGAAGTCACTCAGTTTTTCCCCTTTCATGCTGCATTTAGCCATGAATCATGCAGCACCATCTGCTGGTGACACCTTGGTATCAAATGGGGGAGGGAAAAGTTGTCATGCATGATTCATGGCTGAATGCTGCATGGAAGGGGGGGAAAGAGAGTGGCTTCTACTGTACATTACACTAGCAGACACTTTTATCCTACAGTAAGTGACAGAGGACACATGAAGTATACATTTTTATAATGTAGGTAGGCCTAATGTTTTGCCTTCCTAGGGCATAGCAGGAACAGTGAGATTTGTTTTAATAAAATCAGCCTGTAAATGCCATGGCAATTATAATGTTTGCCATAGGGAGAATAAGACTTTACTACATAACTAATAACATAACACAGCTGTGTGGGCTAAAATCATCTACTATTGTAGTTAAAATGTAACACGTTGACACTTACGCCATCTTACCTGAATTATAGAGAGGAAACAGAACTGAACCAGCGATTTGTCCAGAAAGGTGTCCGCGAAGTGACCATCACAGCGCAGTTTGTCAAAGATGTCCATCCAAAACTGTGCGCACTGGTTACGGAGAGTTAACCACCATCGTTCAATGCGTTGGTTGCCAGTGCTTGGACCAAACGTAACATGGTCGGTGTTGGCAACTTGGCCCTCTGACCAGTGAAGGAAGTTTTGCATTTCAGCAAGGCGAACATTTTCCGTGCCCATGTCCAACCGTACTCTCTCGGGACAGCCTTCAGTACTAAGGACCACATCCATAAAATAACCGGCAATTACGTCTGGGTCGTTATTAGTTTTGTAGGCATGTAGCCAGATAACCCGTCTCGAAAACCCATCTATGCACCCACTGATGGCAATGCCGAAAGGCTTCAACTTATCATATCCGTCTATGTGCCAGACGTAGTTTGGGCCCCTGCTGTGATAGATTCTACGGCGCAACCGGCGTCTGGTCCTCAGCTGAACTCCCTCGCCGTCCAGCAGTCGCATGAGGGTGCGAACAGTTTCCCTGTCTGTCACCATCCCATTCATCCAACACTTCTGGTGCATCCAGCGATATCCATGACACTGCCCCGAATTCTGTAACTGCGCTTCAATGAAGGCTGATACCTGCGCCACGTCTGTTTTGTCTTTCCTGCGCCACAATCCTTTCATCTGCATTGTTCGTTCCAGAGTTCGTCGGCTCAGCACTATGCCATGCTCTTCGGCTAATGCTGCCAGAATTTCATCGTTGGAATACATCCTTCTGAAATAGGTTTCAATGTGGTGAATCCACTCCATGTTACCAGTTTGATGGTGTTGAGGTGTCTGCCATGGATGCATAGCCTTTAATGTTGATGTTGAGGCTGCTGTAGACATGTGTTTTATTCTAAGATACCTATGCAGACCACTCTTGAGCCAGGGCCCATTCAACAGGGGTTTACTTCACAATACATGTTTAGTCACAAGCTGGGATATTGTCCACTGCTAAGCCAGAGGCTATTTAACCAAGAGGTCAGACAGGTCGGTGCCAACCAGATGTCCAGGAGAAGAAGAGACTTCTTTAGATACTTTGATTAGGAGTCAGGTCAGAGGTTAAGTCTGTAGGGGGTTCTTCCTGGGAGAAGAGTGAATATCTCTTTCAGTTCCTTTCCTTTTGTGTAACTTCATTGACTTTTGTGCCTTGAGCTGTTGTTAATTACATGTCAGGGGGAGGCACAAACTGTCTATATAAGAGCTTGTCCGGCATGAGGTCGGGAGGGTTCTCTCATTTTTCGGCCTGAGACTCTCCAGGTACTTTGTACTTGTTTCGACACTGTGCTTGTTGTAATAAACTTGTTATACGACTAAGACGGTGTCGGCGGCATTTTCTCTTTAAACATCTTCATCTGCATCACCACCGGAGGATCACAAGGAGTAAGAAGAATACACCACAGAAATGGCGTTGTCGGCAGGATCCGTGTTGCGACCGAGGCGCGGCTGGACGAGGCTCTGCTTTCCTCCTCTCATCCCAGGTGAGCGTACTCCGTTCTGCTGTTCGGGGGGTGGCTGTTTGCCTGTTGCTGTAGTCTGGCTGTGTTGGGTCGCACCGAGACGGTCCGGTGTGGGTGGTTGTGTGTCATGCTATGTTGATGTTTATGGGGAAGTTCCGTTTAAATTTGTTTACTCTTCATCATTTTACTGCGTTGCTGGCAACGGGGTAGGGGGGAGTGATGGTAGAGTAAAGTTATGGTTCACATTAGAATAGTAAGGTTGCGCAATAGGTAAAGGAGAGGATGCCTTACAATTAGTATTGCTAGGGAATTAGGAAATTCCACAGTGTGACTGAGCGTACAGGATTGTAGGCGAGGCGAAGGCATCTTACAATCCGTAACGCCAGAGAGTTGGGAAACTCTACAGTTTGACTGGGCGTGACGGATTGGGTAGTTAGAGGTAAAAGGCAAAAGGCCTTATAACAAGTAACGTTAGCTAGAAGTTTGGAACTCAGCAGATGGTCTGCGGCAGCGTGAACGTTAGTGAGCAGAAAACAGGAATAAGGATTTAAGGTAGCCGCGAATTCGGTAAAGCCCTCTGGGAGGCGGTTTTAGACGGGCCCTAAAACCCGGACAGTTCACTAGGTGATGTTCAGGTCAGTTATAAAAGTATAACTGGGAGTGTAGGTGAAAATATTTGTAGATAGATGACCGCTCTGTCGTGGGCTGACGAGACACGACTGAAGTCGTTTTGTCAGATATTCTACACTTCATGAGGTAGCAGAAATTTAGATTAAAGGAAAGGGACGCGGCTGAGCTAGCTCAATTAGGACGTATGTATGAGTTGTCTTTAGTATAGATTGTTAATTGTACTTTTGTGTTTGTTTGTTATATTGGGGTATTTTTGTTTTAGTTAAAAGTTAAATATATTGATAGGCTGGAGAAGGACTCCCTCCTCCCTCTTTTGTCTCTCTCTGTTTCTCTGTCTCTGTTGAAAGAGACGTCAGCGCTGCAGGCTGAAATTGTGCGTGTGTGTGTGTGTGGAGTGTGATCACTTTTGTTTTAGAAATGTGTTCATTATTCCAGTGTTTGTCCTATATAACTATTAGCTATTGCTACATTATTAGGATCTAGTTTATGGTATATACATATAATTCCGGAAGACATTTATTTTTATGCATAAAACTATGAGCCTTTTAAAGACATGTTATAAATCTATGAGCCTTTTCCAAGGACTTTTGTAAATTCTATGAGCTTTAAAAAGGACGTTTCAACAAGCTAATGATAACAGTTAATAATTGGTTATGAGCTTCCGGAAAAGATTTATTAACATAAATAAAGAGGTAAGATTAATGTATAACTTTTTAGAAATAACCATGATTGAGAAGAGTGGAAAGTGTTGAGTGAGTGCTGGCTTTAAGAGTGTGGAGCGCGTTGCACGGTTGATGTGGGAAAAGGAGGTGGAATGAGGTTTGGTGCTGAAGAGCACAAAGATATCTGTTGTAACTAATCCTAAAAGTGTTGACTACAAAAGAAGAAATGTGACATGAAACTGTGACGATAATAAACGAAAATCTAATTCTTGCTGTTTTTCCATTGTTCTTTGCATCTGTGGGAGAGACACGGAGAAAAGGCGGAGACTGAACAGGGGTTACGCAGACCAGTTCGGTGACGTCAGACTCCAGCCCAGACCACTGCACAAGGCCAGTACTGCTTTTGTTCACGAACTCCTGCTATACCTGCTGGTTTTAAAATATATGATCTACTTGCTTATATATGTATGTTTGCATGTTTATAGCTGAAAGTGGGAATAGTTTATACCGCTTTTATGTGCTATTTCGAGAAAGCTTGGCAACTGACTGACCAGTTAAACTGTTGTATTGTGGCTTGCAATTGTGATGTGTTGCTGCTTATGCATTGTCCTGCTGTTTGAATTATTTTGAGCTGACTGCAGTTGTAGAGATTTTGCTGATAGCTTTTTGGGGCTAGAGAGGCATTGTGTGGATTCAGTGGTGTAATTTTTGTTGCATTCGTAGATTCCCTAAAGTACCTTGGAGTTGGTGATTTTCTTTCTTGGGTTCATTGACTGTGGCAGGAATTAGTGGGACATCAGGAACATAAAGTAAAGCAGTACTTTACGTGGCTCTAAATTCACTGACTAGCCTCACACACGTACTGATTATTTGTTTAATCGATTAAGTAGTTGCTTTACTTGTTTACTTAGTTGATTGATTTGAGGAATTGCTAAATTTGATTGACGGGATTAGCTTATATCGCTTTGATTTGATTAATTAATTCATTTGGTTGATTGATTGTTTAAGTAGTTCTCAGAAAAGTAACCGAAATCAGCTAAAGATGCCAAAAAAGAATAGTAAATCCGCAAAAACACTCACACCCCTTGACATAGTCCAAAATAATAATCCATTAATAAAAGAGGTCTCACGAATCTCCACAAAATGGTCCCTTTCACCTGTATTCGGCCTGAAGATGCTATACATCTCCCCATGTCTGGTCAATTGATTCGGACAATCGGGTTTGAGGGAATAAAACAGCTGATTCCTCTTACAGAACCAATTGAACTCTGCTACAAAAAGTCAAAGATCACAATACCCATATTGGTATCAGAACACACACCTATTGCACTTTTGGGAAGAGATGCCCTGTGCAGGTTGAATTGTGTGATAAAATGTACGCCAGACGGCTGTCTGGTGGAGGTACCAAGTGATGTAATCTACCAAGCAATGATGGCAGTGGAGACTGAGGCTTCTTCGGTGGTTTGGCTTGGAAATCTTAGTGCAGAGTTTTTGGAGCCAGCCAAATTGTGGGAAAAGTTTATTGTGACAAATATGCCTGATGCTAGGACACCAGAGTATCCGTTGCATTGCACACTTAAGTATTTCAAAAATGATGTCCAGTCACACTTACAGGAATGGTTAAAGAGTCAACCAAAACAAGTTCAACTTGACTCTTGTTGCATAATATTGGGACCACAAGGAGCGGCTATGCGGATAAACAGAAATGAGTATTTGGATAAAGAATTTGTGATTCAGAAGAGTGTGCCACATGTAACCCTGTTTGTCTCTGAAGGATATGAACAGAAGCATATAGGAGACATGATGGTAGAAGCAGAAGGAGCTAGATTTGTTCAAACGAAAGAAAATGCTGCAGTTTGGAGGAGTGAAGACCGGCGATTCATTAAAATTATGATTTCAGCAGAAGGGACAGGACAGCCACAAACTGTGAGGATGACTCATGAGTCAATTTGCAGTGCTACAGTTGATCTAGCCACTAAGGAAGAAGAGATGTTGCAACAGGTGCCAGCAGGTTTGTGGTCCCAACATAGTACAGACATTGGACTAGTTAAGTCAGCTCAACCAGTGAGAGTTGACCTTAGACCAGGAGTTAAACCTCCCTGGAAAGATCAGTATCCATTACAGGAGGAGGCAATCCGTGGGATTGCGCCACAAATTGAGGGACTTTTGAAAGCAGGTGTGTTGAAGATCACACAAAGCCCTCAGAGTAATACACCATTGTTGCCGCTGAAGAAACCAGACGGCACTTATCGCTTAGTACACGACTTAAGGGCAGTAAATGAAGTGGTAGCGGACTATCCAGCAGAAGTGCCAGATCCGCATACTTTGTTAGCGCAAATCCCACCTGACGCAGCATTTTTTACGGTTCTAGACTTATGTGGTGCATTTTTCAGTGTTCCGCTGGGTATAGAAGGTCAAGGTTTGTTTGGGTTCACATACGATGGGAAATTCTATTAGTATGAGAGACTGCCAAAAGGGTTCAAACATAGCCCACACATTTTTAACAAAGTACTGAAGGATGATTTGTTAGGAATTGATCGAATATTAAAAAGTACCGTCATTCAGTATATGGACGATATTATCATTTGTTCACCAGATGAAGAGATATGCCATAAAGACTCGATTACACTGTTACAGATTCTGGCTGAGAAGGGGCATAAGGCCTCTCGGAAGAAGCTGCAGTATTGTAGGGAGAAGGTGGTGTATTTGGGTCAAATAATAACGCAGGGACACAGGAGCATATCAGATAATCAGCTCGAGGCTATTCGTAAGGTTCCGAAACCAAGAACAGTTAGGGAAATGATGACGTTTCTTGGTATTGCTGGATATTCCTCAGCATGGATAGAAGACTATGCCAGTTTGACAGGGCCTTTGAGAACTATGATTAAAAAGACAGAGAATGCTAACCTACATTGTAACCTGTCCTGGACACCAGAAGGCCTTCTGGCTTTTGAAGCAGTTAAGCAGAGACTGCAAGAGGCTCCAGCATTGGCACTCCCGGACTATTCTAAGAATTTTCTGCTATACGTATCCACCTCAATGGGAGGCAAATATGCATGTGCCGTACTTTGTCAGCCAACAGGCACAGGGACGAGTCCTCAACCCGTTTCCTATTACTCCACTGCATATTCAGAAGTGGAAATGGGGTTACCGCCGTGTTATAGAGCAATGGTGGGTGTCGCTTTAATGTATGAAAAGGCATCAGCTATAACAATGGGGTATCCGGTAACTATTCTAACTCATCATAGTCTCAGAAATCTCTTGAATTATGGTAAATATACATTAACCATGCCAAGACTAAGGGATTACCATAGGCTTCTAGAGCAAGAGGATGTGACATTAGCGAGGTGTGTCACAGTGAACCCGGCTGAAACTTTACCAACTCCAGAGGACGGTGAGCCACATGACTGTCTTTATGAAGCAGAAAAGTATTCGAGACTTAGATCAGACTTACAAGCCCTCCCATTGCATGAGGCAGACTTGGAGTATTGGACAGATGGATCTTGCTATCGTGTGGGGGATAAGTTGAGTGCAGGATATGCCATAGTGAAAGCACAAGCTGATGATTTTGTGGTGGAGAAGGCTGAAATGATACCACAGCCCGCGTCTGCACAGCTTGCGGAGCTTGTGGGCCTCACTGAAGCATGTTTGTTAGCTGAAGGCAAGCGGGTGACAATCTACACAGATTCTGCTTATGCTCATAATGTGTGTCATCTATTTGGGTCAGTATGGAAGGGCCGTGGGTTTAAGAAAACCGATGGTTCTCCGATACAACACCACGCCCAAATAATAAAGCTGTTGCATGCTATGATGAAACCTAAAGAAATAGCGATAGCTAAATGTGCAGCGCATAGAGCAGACGGGTCCAGAGTTGCGCAAGGTAACAAGGCAGCTGATGAAGCCGCAAAGGCAGTCACAGGAGCAGATAGAGCAGGTAAAGTGCTATTGGTCACACATGAAGTTGATTTGGAGGATAAAATCACCTCTAGGGACGTGATTTTAATGCAGGATGCCACCCCTGAGATGGATAAACAGTTGTGGAGAGACCGGGGCGCCACCCAAGACTCTACAGGGCTCTGGAGGAACCATGAGGGGCTGATAGTAGCACCTCCAGATCTGCTGGGATTAATTATTCACGAGGCACATGGGCTAGCCCATGTTGCAAGGGGGGAAGTGAAGAGAAAGATCATAAAGGAGTATGGATTTTGGGCACCATATCTGCTTGAACAGATTGATTATGTTATAGGTAGATGCACAATCTGTTTGAAAAATAATGTCCGAAGGGGGGTGGTGGTTCTGCCCGGTCACATTCCGACGCCAAAGGGTCCTATGCGAGAGCTAGTTGTGGATTTTGTTGACATGATCAAACCAGTTGGCGGTAAAAGGTACATGTTGGTTGTTGTGGACCGATTTTCACGATGGCCTGAAGCTTGTCCAACTAAGCGGAAGGATGCTCAGTCGGTTGCCAAGTTCTTATGTAGAGAGGTCATAAGCAGGTGGGGGCTCCCAGATCGAATATCCTCGGATAATGGCAGGGAGTTCGTGGACAGGACAGTGAAATTGATTTTGCAAAAACTGTGCATAAAACAACGTCTTGGTGCAGTCTATCACCCGCAGAGTCAAGGAATGTGTGAAAATAAATGGGGTCATAAAAAAATCAAATTCCAAATCAAATTGTTACATTGGGTAGTAGCACTTCTACTAGCTCAGTGTTCCGCCTAGCAGTAGTTTATGTGAATAAAACAGTAATGCAGTGATTGCATAGTTAAACGTGGGAAAGATGGGGGAGATGAGAATGTTGAAAAGTAAAGATGGAAAGGTTTGGAAATTGAATAGATTGTCAAAGTACGACGATGAACGGCATAAACTTTCTATATAAGTTTGTGTGATATACGACAGATGATGGAAAGCGAGTTTAAATGATGAGGAAGTAGAGTTAGACGGAGAAGTAGAAGAGAGGTACCCGTTTTAATACATATAATACATGTATAGTTGCCATATATTTTAGGTGTCTAGTGAATTAGTAGGAATATGCTAGTAAGTGGCAGTAAAAGGGGAAGTAGCCACTGCAATATATATGTTTGCATAGAATTTATATTAGAGATAGAAATATGAATTATACCCATAATCAGAATTGTATATGTCATTTCTGTATATGTTATTTCTGCAAAGATACTGGTTGGAGTTTTCTTTTTCCCTTAGAACAACAGTGGGGGAGAACCGCCATGGGGGGTGGATGATGATTCAAGGAACCCAAGCTGTTAAAAGGATTCAGAGACTCGGATAAGAACAATCAAAAAGGACAATTAAGCCTGAACTCTGAACAAGGACATTGGGAGGAGGCTCAGAGCAAACATCAACTTAATCAACACTGTGGAGGAACTGTGGGCCTGATCCATAACCAAGAAGAACGGAAATGAAGTAACATATATATGTAATACATGTATAAGATGTTGTTTTTGAATGCTATGTTATACCATGTATTATGTTGAATTGTATGCAATGTGTGGCTCATATGTTGGAACCTCAGTTGTTATTTTTATTTTTCGGTCCGACAGGGAAATTGGGAATAGGCAGGGATAGGTCCATTGGAGGGTACGATGGGTTGACTAGCCTGAAGGTGGATATTTTTGATTTTATTTGCTGAGGTCTCCATATGTATCTGCCTTAATGATGTTTGACATACATGAGTAAAAGTTCTTTAATTAGATTAGATTGGAATACTATATGTGGCCGCCTGAGGCAGAGGGGCCGTGAAAGAGTTTTCCTGTCCAGATTGATAAGAAGGACATTTCAGGAAAGATGGCTGCCAGACAGGTTTTTCACTTTCACATTCCATTAAGTTACTTTATTGTTTAGATTATGCTGAGAGACATTATCATTGGTCTAAAATGTAACCAGGTATCATTCATTTATCGGGACTCTGTGAAGTCCCGAAGGGGGGAATATGAGGTGTCTGCCATGGATGCATAGCCTTTAATGTTGATGTTGAGGCTGCTGTAGACATGTGTTTTATTCTAAGATACCTATGCAGACCACTCTTGAGCCAGGGCCCATTCAACAGGGGTTTACTTCACAATACATGTTTAGTCACAAGCTGGGATATTGTCCACTGCTAAGCCAGAGGCTATTTAACCAAGAGGTCAGACAGGTCGG
>ML240652.1:0-18399 GCA_004119915.2 Collichthys lucidus | reverse complement strand
TTGTGTGTTGTTGTGTTGCTGTGTGTTGTGTTGTGTTGCTGTGTGTTGCTGTGTGTGTGTTGTCTCACAGCTCTCCTCTTGGGTCTCAGCAGGGGTCTGTTGGTGCTTCTCTGACTGCAGGTGTTACACAGGTAATCACCTGCAGTGTCTCTCCTCCACAGGGGGGCGCTGCTCGTCCCACAGCTCACACACTGACGCTCTGAACAAACACACAAAACATGAAACACACTCTGACAGAGCACACGGGCAGACAGACAGACAGACAGGTAGACAGACAGGTAGACAGACAGGTAGACAGACAGACAGGTAGACAGACAGGTAGACAGACAGGTAGACAGGCAGGTAGACAGACAGGTAGACCTCTCACCTTGTACACTGCCCCGCCCCCATGTCTGACTGCCAGGTAGCACCCAATCAGAGGAGGTGGATGTGGAGGGGTAAATGTTGCCATAGTAACTGCTCCATCCAGGTGTTGAGGACAGGAAGAGGGTGGGGGGCGGAGTCAGCGCAGGGTCACTATATAAGGACGAGGAAGGAGTGGGAGGGACATATGAAGAGCTCCGTGATTGACAGCCAGGGTCGTCTGACCAGTGACAGGAGTTGATGAGCTGACGACTGGCAGCGGCCAGCCGCTCGGCCTCATGGGACATGTTTGTTGATTGGATGAAGGTGCGTGAAGAGGCGGGGCTAACCTGCAACAAACAGAAGAAGAATGTGATGTCACATAAACAGGAAGCACGGTCATCAGAGTAAACTTTAACTGAGTCGAGGACACACCTGGACACTGATGGCAACCCTTTAATGATGAATATTAATGAACTGATCACATGATTCACTGTACCTGAGGCTGTCAGATGAACATTTGAAGAACGTTACATCAAAGTTAAAAAAACGTTCAAAGAAATGAAATAAAGTTTGAAATGAAGTCGACTCACAGAACTGACGAGCTGCTCAACAACACACCGACTGACTGACTGAGCTCTGACTGACAGACGAGGAGGAGACACAGGAAGTGGGAGGTGACAGTTTGAGTCACCTCCCACTTCCTGTTTCTCCTCCTCTTTAAAAAAACTTTTGTTTTACTGAATCTTCATTAATCAGTGGATTTAATAAATGTTTGTTATTTTATAGACAGAATTACTCTAACATCATTAATACAACAAAAATATTCAGAGTTCACACTCACCTGTTCAGGTGATTCACTTTAGACAGGAAGCAGGAACACCAAATATGGTCAAGATGAAAACAAGATGGCGACAACTCAGAGGTAAAGGATGAATGAAACAAACTCAGGCTTTGTTAATCAGTTTTATTTATTGTTGTGATCTGTGTGTTTTATCATCATCTCATTAATATTCATAATATAATTAAAAATCATCACCTCATTAATATTCATTGTTTCATTAAACTAACAGGAAACTGAAAAAGAAGCTTGTGTCAGGTCAGAGTCACATGGGTCAGAGGCAGGAGGCGTGTCCCTGCAGCAGGTGGGGTCTACCACGCTTCTCTGCAGGGGCAGGTCTAACGAGAAGTCAGTGGGCGGGGCCTGCAGGCGCTGGCGAGGGGGGCGGCCCCCCCTCTGAGGAATGGGCAGCTCTGAGTGGTGAGCAGGAAGTGGAGAGGAGAAGAAGAAAGGATGGACGAGAGCCTGCAGAGGACGGAAAGACCCCATCAATACATGGACCAACCAGTCAGTCAACCAACCAACCAACCAGTCAGTCAACCAGTCAGTCAACCAACCAGTCAGTCAACCAACCAGTCAGTCAACCAGTCAGTCAACCAACCAACCAACCAGTCAGTCAACCAACCAGTCAGTCAACCAACCAATCAGTCAACCAGTCAGTCAACCAACCAGTCAGTCAACCAACCAGTCAGTCAACCAACCAACCAACCAGTCAGTCAACCAACCAGTCAGTCAACCAACCAACCAACCAGTCAGTCAACCAACCAGTCAGTCAACCAACCAACCAACCAGTCAGTCAACCAACCAGTCAGTCAACCAACCAATCAGTCAACCAGTCAGTCAACCAACCAGTCAGTCAACCAACCAGTCAGTCAACCAACCAACCAGTCAGTCAACCAACCAACCAGTCAGTCAACCAACCAACCAGTCAGTCAACCAACCAACCAACCAGTCAGTCAACCAACCAGTCAGTCAACCAACCAACCAGTCAGTCAACCAACCAGTCAGTCAACCAACCAGTCAGTCAACCAACCAATCAGTCAACCAGTCAGTCAACCAGCCAGTCAACCAGTCAGTCAACCAGCCAACCAACCAACCAGTCAGTCAACTAACCAGTCAATCAACCAACCAGTCAGTCAATCAACCAACCAACCAACCAGGCAGTCAACCAACCAGTCAGTCAACCAACCAGTCAGTCAATCAACCAACCAGTCAACCAGTCAGTCAGTCAGTCAATCAACCAACCAGCCAGTCAACCAGCCAGTCAACCAGCCAATCAACCAGTCAATCAACCAACCAGCCAGTCAGTCAGTCAGTCAACCAGCCAACCAACCAATCAGTCAACCAGCCAGTCAGTCAACCAGCCAACCAACCAATCAACCAGCCAATCAACCAACCAGTCAGTCAACCAGCCAACCAACCAACCAGCCAACCAATCAACCAACCAGTCAGTCAGTCAACCAACCAACCAGTCAGTCAACCAACCAACCAATCAACCAACCAGTCAGTCAACCAACCAACCAACCAACCAACCAGTCAGTCAACCAACCAACCAGTAACCTTTAGTCTGGTATTTTTGGAGATCAGAGACCTCTTGAGGGACTCCACCCCTCTGACCTGCACAGACCTGATGTCACTTCCTGTTTCCTACCTGTCTGGCGGAGCAGCGCTGTTTGGACGGATAAACCAGGAACTTGTAGAGCAGGTCGACGGCCTGAGGGGACGTGTCAGGGACGATCTCCTCCAACGGGATCGCTGGATTCTCCTTAAAGGTGATTTTATTGTAATCTGGCAGTTCAACAATCTCCTGGAGGGAAGAGGGTGAGGTCACAGGTCTGACATCATCGCAGGCTCCACCAATCACATCACAGTGTTACAGTGTGTGCGTGTTACCGGCCAGCTGTCCTGTGTTGGTGTACCCAGCACTCTGAGGACGCAGCACAACTGTTCGATGTCGTTTTCTCCAGGAAACAGAGGAGACGAGTTCAAGAGCTCCCCGAAGATACAACCCACCGCCCTGCACACACACACACACACACACACACACACACACACACACACACACACACACACACACACAACACACACACACACACACACACACACACACACACAACGACTGATGCTCAGAGGACAGATGTGGCTCAAAGTAACTGAGTATTTCAGCAGTAGGAATACTTAGAGTAGTTTGTTCTCACCACAGGTCGACTCCCTCATTGTACTTTCGGGCCCCGTACAACAGCTCAGGAGCTCGGTACCACCTGGACACACACACACACACACACACACACACACACACACACACACACAGTGTAATGACGTGAAATGCTGCAAAGAGTCTGACGTGTCACAGAGACCACGTCCAGGTTTTAGGTGATGTCGTCACCTGGTGGCCACCTGGTGGCTGTACAGTCTCTCTTCCTGTTCGCTGAACAATCTTGCCAAACCGAAGTCTGCAATCTTCAGGTGACCTGACGAGCTGATGAGGAGGTTTGCCGGCTTCAGGTCCTGCACACACACACACATACACATCAGAGCTTTTATTCTGAAATCCTCCCCCACTTCCTGTTTGCTTCTACAGGGCCAGAGAGTGGGAAACTCACGCGGTGCATGATGTTGTTGTGGTGCAGGAAGGCCACGCCCTTTAACAGCATCATCATGTAACCTTTGACCTGAGCCGGGGTTAAAGGTCGCTCAGAGTTTCTGATGACCTCAGAGAGGTCAGACAGCATGAAGTCAAAGACGAGGACGAAACCCGTCCCATGAGGAAACACGTCCTTCAGCTTGACCACCTGAGGAGGAAGAGGAGACTGAGAATGATCTCACTGATGTGTGACCTCTGACCTCTGACCTCTGGTACTCACGTGCTGGTTGTCCTCGATCTCCTGCAGGGCCTTGATCTCCCTCAGAGCCTGGTTCGGGATGCCGTCCTCCAGACGCCTCAAAGCGACCTTCTTCAGAGCCACCGTCTCCCCGGTCTGAACCACGTCCAAGCAACGCAGGCAACGTTACAGCAACGTTACAGCAACGTTCAGGCAACGTTACATCAACGTTACATCAACATTCAGGCAACGTTACATCAACGTTACAGCAACGTTACATCAATGTTCAGGCAACATTACATCAACGTTACATCAACGTTCAGGCAACGTTACATCAACGTTACATCAACGTTCAGGCAACGTTACATCAACGTTCAGGCAACGTTACAGCAACGTTACATCAACGTTACAGCAACGTTACAGCAACGTTCAGGCAATGTTACATCAACGTTACATCAACGTTACATCAACGTTCAGGCAACGTTACATCAACGTTACAGCAACGTTCAGGCAACATTACATCAACGTTACATTAACGTTCAGGCAACGTTATATCAACGTTCAGGCAACGTTACATCAACGTTACATCAACGTTCAGGCAACGTTACATCAACGTTACAGCAACGTTCAGGCAACGTTACATCAACGTTCAGGCAACGTTACAGCAACGTTCAGGCACTGCAACGTTACATCGTCCAGGCAACGCAGGCAACGTTACAGCAACGTTCAGGCAACATTACATCAACGTTACATTAACGTTCAGGCAACGTTACATCAACGTTCAGGCAACGTTACATCAACGTTACATCAACGTTCAGGCAACATTACATCAACGTTACATTAACGTTCAGGCAACGTTACATCAACGTTCAGGCAACGTTACAGCAACGTTCAGGCACTGCAACGTTACATCGTCCAGGCAACGCAGGCAACGTTACAGCAACGTCACATCAACGTTCAGGCAATGTTACATCAACATTCAGGCAACGTTACAGCAACGTTACATCAACGTTCAGGCAACGTTACATCAACGTTACAGCGACGTTCAGGCAACGTTTCTGCAACGTTACATCAACGTTCAGGCAACGTTACAGCGTTACGGCAATGTTACAGCAACGTTACATCAACGTTCAGGCAACGTTACATCAACGTTCAGGCGTCCATCAACATTTAGATAACGTTACATCAACATTCAGACAACGTTACATCAACGTTACAGCAACGTTCAGGCAACCTTACATCAACGTTCAGGCAACGTTACATCAACATTCAGGCAACGTCACATCAACGTACGGACATTACATCAACGTTCAAACGTTACATCAACGTTCAGGCAACGTTACAGCAACGTTACAGCAACGTTACATCAACATTCAGGCAACGTCACATCGTTCAGACGTTACATCAACGTTCAGACAACGTTACATCAACGTTACAGCAACGTTCAGGCAACGTTACATCAACGTTCAGGCAACGCAGGCAACGTTACAGCGTTACATCAACGTTCAGGCAACGTTACATCAACGTTACATCAACGTTACATCAACGTTACAGCAACGTTCAGGCAACGTTACTGCAACGTTACATCAACGTTCAGGCAACGTTACAGCAACGTTCAGGCAGTCCATCAACATTCAGATAACGTTACATCAACGTTCAGACAACGTTACATCAACGTTCAGGCAACGTTACATCAACGTTCAGGCAACGTTACAGCAACGTTACATCAACGCTCAGGCAACATTACATCAACGTTACATCAACGTTCAGGCAACGTTACATCAACGTTACAGCAACGTTACATCAACGTTCAGGCAACATTACATCAACGTTCAGGCAACATTACATCAACGTTCAGGCAACGTTACATCAACGTTCAGGCAACGTTACAGCAACGTTCAGGCACTGCAACGTTACATCGTCCAGGCAACGCAGGCAACGTTACAGCAACGTCACATCAACGTTCAGGCAATGTTACATCAACATTCAGGCAACGTTACAGCAACGTTACATCAACGTTCAGACAACGTTACATTAACATTTCTTCTAAACCAGGCAGCGTTGAACGGGTCGCAGTGATTCTGATCGTTGATTGACAGCCGAGCTGACGTTTGAACAGTCCTCACCTCGATGTGTTTGGCCTTGAACACGATGCCGTGAGCTCCTTCTCCGATCCGGCCCAGGATGCTGTACTGCTCCATGTGTCTGCCCTCGGCTCGGCTCAGCTCGGCTCGGCTCTGGGTGAGTTAAAGTGTTAAACTGTGGCGTGTGTTCTCTGCAGTGACTCTAACGAACCGAACAGTTCGTCCATGTTTCTTCTGAAACTCGAACCGAGCTAACGGCTAGCTCGCTGTGTGCTAACGTTGCCATGGTAACGCACAGGCTAAACGTTAAGCTAAGCTAGCGCCGCTCGAGCTAATACGTCACATCCGCTCGTTTAGTCTGTTTGGCGCCAAACGCAGATGATGAAACGTTTGTTTAACACTTAGAAAACGTTAAACAAACGTTTGATGTTAAAGAGCCGCCAGCGGTCCGCCATGTTTGTTTACAGTGACGTACATGAATATAATTATAAAATATGATCAATATATTTATATACGTCTATTCTATAACACTACGTCATTTACGGCGCTTCCTTTATAGACTCCTGCTTTTATTTTGAAAGGCGGAAGCCCTTGTTCACCGTGCGTTCACATCCGGTTCGGAGCTTCGGCGTTTACATGAGGCGTTAGCATGTTAACGAACAGATAACTACACAGAACCATCCGCGGTACCGACACCGAACCCGACACACACAGACAGACACGGCCGGAAGTTGAGATTTAAACAGGAAACGGTACAATGTCTTCACCTGATGAAGCTAATGCTAATGCTAACGTGGAGGAGAAGATTCTGCAGTATGAGAAGTTCATCAGTGACGTCATGAGGAGAGACCTGGAGTGAGACAAACACACACACCTGTACACACACACACACCTGCACACACACTGAACACACACTGAACACACACCTGTACACACACACACACACACCTGCACACACACCTGCACACACACTGAACAAACACCTGTACACACAACGAACACATGTACTGATGAATGTGTTTGTGTTTGTCAGGAGAGTTTTGGAGCAGAGAGATTCAGTTTATGAGAAGATCTCTCAGTACCTGCAGCTGAAGAACACCATCCAGAGTCTGCAGGTACACACCTGTACACACACACCTGTACACACACACCTGTACACAAACTAAACACACACACACACACTGAATGTCATGTCAAGTCATTTCCTAACCACCTTGACTTTAATAGAAAACGTCATGAGGTGATGAGGACAGATGTGAAGGAGAGGACATGAGGACAGATGTGAAGGAGAGGACATGAGGACAGATGTGAAGGAGAGGACATGAGGACAGATGTGAAGGAGAGGACATGAGGACAGATGTGAAGGAGAGGACATGAGGACAGACGTGAAGGAGAGGACATGAGGACAGATGTGAAGGAGAGGACATGAGGACAGATGTGAAGGAGGGGACATGAGGACAGATGTGAAGGAGAGGACATGAGGACAGATGTGAAGGAGGGGACATGAGGACAGATGTAAAGAAGAGGACATGAGGACAGATGTGAAGGAGAGGACATGAGGACAGATGTGAAGGAGGGGACATGAGGACAGATGTGAAGGAGAGGACATGAGGACAGATGTGAAGGAGGGGACATGAGGACAGATGTGAAGGAGAGGACATGAGGACAGATGTGAAGGAGAGGACATGAGGACAGATGTGAAGGAGAGGACATGAGGACAGATGTGGAGCTCCTCTCCTTCACAGATCTTATCATGACAAACTGACTGTTGGACCTGAACCATGATGTAGAACATGTTCAGTATAAACACTGTGTGTGTGTGTGTGTGTGTGTGTGTGTGTGTGTGTGTGTGTGTGTGTGTGCAGGACTCTGGCTCTCAGCAGCTGAAGACAGACGTTGATCTCGGCTGTAACTTCTACGTCCAGGCTGAAGTGTAAGCAGCTGATCAGTAACTTCCTTCAGTCAGTCAGGATGTAACAAACAAAACCTTTCAAAATAAAATCTGATAAGTATAAACTGAACGCCCTTTAAAGGACTTCCTGCTGTAACCCCGCCCCCTCTCTTCCTGTCTGTCAGCGAGGACTCGTCCAGGATCTTTGTTGCTGTCGGTTACGGCTTCTTTGTGGAGATGACACATGAGGAAGCTCTGCGATTCATCGACAAGAAGACCAATCAGCTCACAGCGTGAGTTCATCATGACAGGAAGTACATCACAGCACAGGAAGTATGATATGCTAACCGTGCTAACGCTGTGCTTCAGCTTCACAGATCAGCTGACCAAAGACTCGTCCAAGATCAAAGCCAACATCCGCATGGTGCTGGAGGTGAGTCGCCCGAGGATCAGGCTCCATCAGACTGATCGATTATTTACCTGAGCATTAAGGATCAATATCCTTCTTCTTCTTCTTCAGGGTCTGCGGGAGCTGCAGGGACTGTCAGACCTCCCAGAGAGCAGAAGAAGAGAAGTTTACTAGACGTGATGGACGAGGCGAGGACGAGACGTCCGGAGACCGTTCAGTCCTTGAACCCGTCGTCCAGTCCTTGAACCCGTCGTCCAGTCCTTGAACCCGTCATTCAGTCCTTGAACCCGTAAATTTAGATAAAACAGACTCTTTAAACTTTTATTCAGTTTCAAAATAAAACAGGGATGTGAGTCTGAACATCACGAGAACAGTGCTAACAGGAAGTGCTATTCTGACTCACCTGTGGAACGCCTGGGTCTACCTGAGCTGTCTCTGTCGTCTGATTGGTTCATAAAATGTGTTTGTGTTAGCAAGTTAGCATCTGTCCACGACATGTTAGCTTAGCTTAGCACAGAGACTGGAAGCAGGGGGAAACTGTTAGCCTAGCTTAGCAAGTGTCAGACTGACTTCACTGAAAGGAAGTGTCTGTAGCCCTTCAAAATAAAGTCACAGGAAGTGACTGACTGTTCTCTTTGATGTTGTGAATGTGTTTTCTGAAGGTTGTTTTCATGTTCTGATGACGCATCATCGTCACCTGTCAATCACATCATCGTTCATTAATAATGTCTGTCTTAAAAGACGCATAAATAAATAAGAATAATGTATTGCACTTTATTCAGCTTCAGTGATGTCATGAGGACGATTGTTGTTTCTGTTCAAACATGAAGATTCTGAGGTCGGCAGCGGGTCACCTGAGGTCAGGTGGATGCTGAATAGAGGCAAGCAGTGCAAAGAAGCACACACACACGCACGTCATGTGACTGGAGCTAATAACCTGAAGGTGAGCACACATCACATCCTCACCTGTTGATTATTCATTTTATTTATTAGTTTTATTGTTCAGTTATTTAACACAGACGGTGAACGTTAATGCAACGTTAAAGGGACGTTTCTGTGAAGCTGACAGTTCCAGGTGAGCTCAACCTCTTCAGGTTTTAAAAACAGGTTTGAGTCCAGATGGACCTCGTCTGAAAATCTGATCCTGAAACATTTCACATTCAGCGCCAGAGTCCTGGTTCTAGTCCCAGTCCTGATTCTAGTCCCGGTCCTGGTTCCCTCATGTGGAGCCACACCAACCAAACAATGCCTTCAGTCAGTATTGAAAGCATTGATCGATTGTCTGTCTGAATCTTTCTGTTTGTGTTAAATGTTTTTATTTTCTGCTTTAGCTCTAATGAGGCTGCTGAAGTTTTATTTTGAAATCCATCACCGGAAGTGTGGTGGTCGCCGTGTCCGGTGAGCTGACAGGTGTGTGGAGGCGTACCGGAAGAAAGTGAAGAAGAAAACAAGTGATGAACGTTTCCGCGCGGACGCTTCGGTCCGCTGCCCGCAGACAGACACCCGGACCGGGACTACTGACCGCTGTTGGTCCGTATCGGAGGAGTCCGGCCGGGTTCCGGTGAGCGGTGCGGATCGTGGCCGCAGTCGGAGCTCTGTTTGCGGCTGTCACAGCAGGCTAGCCGATTAGCACGCTAGGCTAACACTTCAGCTAACGGTCACCCGGAGAAACTTTGAGGAAACACCGGCACCGACACCGGGTCGGAACCGGAACCGACTGACGGCATTTACCGCCAAAAAGCGGTTAGCCTGGCAGCCTTAGCATCAGTTAGCATTAGTTAGCCTGACAGGATGTAGCATGAAGTCACTTCGCGCAGACTCAGTAAACTGTGTATAGCTGACAGGAGATTCAACATTAGCTCAGTGATTAGCACTAAGTCGTCAGTTGCTGTGTCGGAACTTTAAATGGACTTGTTCGGGCTGTTTGTCGGACGTGTTTCCCCTGGCTGAGCTCACTTTAGCTCGGCTGTCGGTCACTGGTTTGTTAGCATGGAGCGACGGAAGCCCGGCGGCAGCTCGGAGCCGTTACATAACGACAACAGGCCGCGGGAGAAGCTGCTGAACACCGACTCTGTCCGGCTCTGACAGACACAGAGACAGACAGACAGAGACACAGTCAGAGACAGACAGAGACACAGTCAGAGAGAGACAGACAGACAGAGAGACACACAGACAGAGAGACACACAGACAGACAGAGAGACACACAGACAGTCAGAGACAGACAGACACACAGAGACAGACAGACAGACAGACATAGACACAGTCAGAGACAGACAGACACACAGAGACAGACAGACAGACATAGACACAGTCAGAGACAGACAGACACACAGAGACAGACAGACACACAGAGACAGACAGAGACAGACAGACACACAGAGACAGACAGAGAGACACGCACACACAGACGACCACAACAACACAGCAGCATGGAGGAGCTGTGATCCCACTGCAGAGACAACAGACCAACAATAACGTGAAGATGGAGTCAAACCGCTGATAAATGGTGAGTGGTGTTGTGTGTGTGTGGGTGTGTGTGTGTGTGTGGTGTGGTGTGTGGTTGTGTGGTGGTGTGTGGTGTAGTTTGGAGGCAGCAGCGTTGCAACAGGTGTGTGCCTGCAGCTGCTGTGTGTGTTCAGGTGTATTGTGATACTGGTTGGATGTTCTTTGTTTGCTGCAGCGTGTACAGACCTGCAGCCTGAGGACAGGTCTGTACTGAACCAGGTGGATGTGAGAATGCAGGTGTGTTTTCCCTCCTCACTGAGACACCTGAACCCGGACTGCAGCCAGAGTGCAGTAAAGACGCAGCAGAGTGCAGTAAAGACACAGCAGAGTGCAGTAAAGACGCAGCAGAGTGCAGTAAAGACGCAGCAGAGTGCAGTAAAGACGCAGCAGAGTGCAGTAAAGACACAGCGGAGTGCAGTAAAGACGCAGCAGAGTGCAGTAAAGACGCAGTAGAGTGCAGTAAAGTCGCAGCAGAGTGCAGTAAAGACACAGCAGAGTGCAGTAAAGACGCAGCAGAGTGCAGTAAAGACGCAGCAGAGTGCAGTAAAGACACAGCAGAGTGCAGTAAAGACGCAGCAGAGTGCAGTAAAGACGCAGCAGAGTGCAGTAAAGACGCAGCAGAGTGCAGTAAAGACACAGCAGAGTGCAGTAAAGACACAGCAGAGTGCAGTAAAGACACAGCAGAGTGCAGTAAAGACGCAGCAGAGTGCAGTAAAGACGCAGCAGAGTGCAGTAAAGACGCAGCAGAGTGCAGTAAAGACACAGCAGAGTGCAGTAAAGTCACAGCAGAGTGCAGTAAAGACACAGCAGAGTGCAGTAAAGACACAGCAGAGTGCAGTAAAGACGCAGCAGAGTGCAGTAAAGACACAGCAGAGTGCAGTAAAGACACAGCAGAGTGCAGTAAAGACACAGCAGAGTGCAGTAAAGACGCAGTAGAGTGCAGTAAAGACACAGCAGCGTGCAGTAAAGTCGCAGCAGAGTGCAGTAAAGACGCAGCAGAGTACAGTAAAGACGCAGCAGAGTGCAGTAAAGACACAGCAGAGTGCAGTAAAGACGCAGCAGAGTGCAGTAAAGACGCAGTAAAGACGCAGCAGAGTACAGTAAAGACGCAGCAGAGTGCAGTAAAGTCGCAGCAGAGTGCAGTAAAGACACAGTAGAGTGCAGTAAAGTCGCAGCAGAGTACAGTAAAGACACAGAGTGCAGTAAAGACGCAGCAGAGTGCAGTAAAGACACAGCAGAGTGCAGTAAAGACACAGAGTGCAGTAAAGACACAGCAGAGTACAGTAAAGACACAGCAGAGTGCAGTAAAGTCGCAGCAGAGTACAGTAAAGACACAGAGTGCAGTAAAGACGCAGCAGAGTGCAGTAAAGACACAGCAGAGTGCAGTAAAGACGCAGCAGAGTGCAGTAAAGACACAGCAGAGTACAGTAAAGACGCAGCAGAGTGCAGTAAAGACGCAGCAGAGTGCAGTAAAGACACAGCAGAGTGCAGTAAAGTCTGGTCTGTGATTGGAGGTTTCAGGTTCCTCGTTACGTGATGTCGACTGTTATCATGGCGACAGGTGGAAGTCAGTGATGTAATACTCACATGTTGTCATGGCAACACTGACGCACTCTGATCCGTTAGTGTTTGTGAGATGTGACATGGTGATGAAGCACTACTGTTACTACAGTAGTGGGCTGTGCAGAGCGCGTCGTCCGCTGACCGGGGGTTCGATCCCCGGCTCCTCCTCTGCATGTCGAAGTGTCCTGATAAAAGGAAATGTAAGTACTGCAGTACTGTTACTGCTGACAGCACAGTACTATACACAGTAACAGAAGTATTGTTGTGTAGTTGTATTGTGTGTTTCAGTGTGTTGGAGTCCGTCTCTGTTGACGTTTGTGTTGATTGGCTGACACACTGACAGGAAGTAGAAGTCACAGTGGAACAGGAAGTGGCCATGTAACGCTCTTCTTCTCGTGGTTTGTTCTTCAGCCTCTCTCTCCGTCAGCTCGGTGCTAGGATGGTGTTTCTCCACCAACCACATAAAGCTGATCTCACATCAGTCACTTTAAAGACAAGGTGAAGCCGCGAGGGGGTCCACGCTTTGTCATTGAGTGTGTCATCAGCTGATCAGCTGAAACCAATCAGCTGATCAGGAGCTGATCTGACCTGGATGAAGCCTCACAGGATGGTCCTGGACCTGTGTGCGTGGACCTGGACCTGTGTGCGTGGACCTGGACCGGACCTGTGTGCGTGGACCTGGACCGGACCTGTGTGCGTGGACCTGGACCGGACCTGTGTGCGTGGACCTGGACCGGACCTGTGTGCGTGCACCTGGACCGGACCTGTGTGCGTGGACCTGTGTGCGTGGACCTGTGGACCTGGACCTGTGTGCGTGGACCCGGACCTGTGTGCTTGGACCTGTGTGCTTGGACCTGTGGACTTGGACCTGTGTGCGTGGACCTGGACCTGTGTGCGTGGACCTGTGGACCTGGACCTGTGTGCGTGGACCTGTGGACCTGGACCTGTGTGCGTGGACCTGTGGACCTGGACCTGGACCTGTGTGCGTGGACCTGTGTGCTGAATGATGATGTTGATGAGCTGAAACCAATCAGCTGATCAGGAGCTGATCTGACCTGGATGAAGCCTCACAGGATGGTCCTAGACCTGTGTGCGTGGACCTGGACCGGACCTGTGTGCGTGGATCTGGACCTGTGTGCGTGGATCTGGACCTGTGTGCGTGGACCTGGACCTGTGTGCGTGGATCTGGACCTGTGTGCGTGGACCTGGACCTGTGTGCGTGGACCTGGACCTGTGTGCGTGGACCTGGACCTGTGTGCGTGGATCTGGACCTGTGTGCGTGGATCTGGACCTGTGTGCGTGGACCTGTGGACCTGTGTGCGTGGATCTGGACCTGTGTGCGTGGATCTGGACCTGTGTGCGTGGATCTGGACCTGTGTGCGTGGATCTGGACCTGTGTGCGTGGACCTGTGGACCTGGACCTGTGTGCGTGGACCTGTGGACCTGGACCTGTGTGCGTGGACCTGTGGACCTGGACCTGTGTGCGTGGACCTGTGGACCTGGACCTGTGTGCGTGGACCTGTGGACGTGGACCTGGACCTGTGGACCTGGACCTGGACCTGTGTGCATGGACCTGGACCGGACCTGTGTGCGTGGATCTGGACCTGTGTGCGTGGACCTGGACCTGTGTGTTCCTTCAGCTCTCTGCTGTGATTTGTTGAATCATCGTGTTTCTTTGTCGACTGTCAAACATCAACAATGTTCTGACTGATCAGCTTCTATACTGATGCTGAATGAGCTGGAAGGACATAGTGACGTAACCATGGTTGCAGCTGTCGCCATGGTAACTGTAGACAACAAAGATGGACAGGCTGAAGCTGAGACAGATCACGGACATGAAGTGTTTCAGTGTTTAATGAACGCTCGACATCAGTCAGTGTCTGAAGTGCCGTTGAGCAGGGCAGCAGCTCTCTCTCTCTTTCTCTGTGTTCATTCCTCACTCGCCCGCCGTCCCTCTCCCTTGGTTACCATTGATGAAAGGTCTCTCACCATGGCGATGGTTTCCAGGGTGTGTGATAGGTTAGTTGTGTAACAGGTCAGCCAATGATAATGAAGCTCATTTACATAAAGTCTGTGTCGGTGTAATCGGTCGAGCTGCTGCTCTCTAATACACCCTGTCTGCCTGCCTGTCTGTCTGTCTGCCTGCCTGCCTGTCTGTCTGCCTGTCTGTGTACCTCGGTGGTGTTGTGTTACAGCTGTGTTTGTAAAATAAAGTTTTGGGTCAGTTTGATTTTCATACCTGCTCTGCCCCCCAGCCATGGACCCCTCCATCACGCTGTGGCAGTTCCTGCTCCACCTGCTAGAGGACCAGCGGCAGCATCACCTGATCTCCTGGACAGGTGAGGATGGAGAGTTCAAGCTGCTGGACGCCGAGGAAGTCGCCCGACTGTGGGGGCTCCGCAAGAACAAGCACAACATGAACTACGACAAGCTGAGCCGAGCCCTGCGATACTACTATGACAAGGTACTGCACAGTATTACTACCACAAGGTACGACACACTACTACTGATACTACAAAGAATACACAACATGAACTACAACAAGCTGAGCTACTATAATTAGTACCCGTATAGTACTACAATGAAGTACTACTGCTCATGCAACTGCCGTTAATACTGCTGTTTGTACTTGGATTGCGCCCTCTCGCCTCACCTGGTTCAGAACATCATCAAGAAGGTGAGCGGGCAGAAGTTTGTCTACAAATTTGTCAGTCAGCCCGACCCGTCCGTGCCTGAGGGAGTCCGCAATGGAGACGAGGCCCAGCGGAGGGACGGTGACTCAAACAGCCAATCAAAAGGCCTCGGGGGCGTGACCTCAAACTGTCCGTCAAAGGGCTTACCACAGGTACACACAGTCACATGACTATGATGTTTAATCTGTGGGTTGATTGGCGTCTGTACTGATTGATTGGTGTCTTTATTGATCCCCAGCGCTCGTCGCCCAGCAGCTCTCAGAAGAGCTCCCGTAACGACTACATGAAGTCTGGCCTCTACTCCACCTTCACCATCCAATCACTGCAGGCTTCGCCCAACCCACGGCCAATCAAGACAGAGCTGCTGCTCCAACAAGACCCTGCCCCCAAGGTCGATCGCATGCCCAGAGAGGTGAGGGAGAGAGACCCTAACCTTTCCTATGACGCCACCTACAGGACAGAAATGTTTAAACATGCTGAACGTTTGTACAACATTTAAAACACGTCTAAACAATGTTCAGCACCTCCATGCTTCACGGTGGGAACCCCACATGCAGTTTAATGACTCCTCCTTTCTGATGTATTATGATCTTCCTCCTCCTCTTCCTCAGGTCTGTGTCCTGTCAGAGTCTAAGTCCTCTCCGTCAGTAGGTGGCGCTGTTGACCCTGCTCTGCAGGTGATCGTCACTCAAGCGTCTCCCTGTCCGACTCCGGCTCTCAGCCCACAGATACCAGCCAACACCACCAGCCAATCACAGGTCAGTATGAGGCCCTGCCCCCTGCTCCATCACTTCGTATATAATTATAATCAATAAAATTAATGTGTTTTCTCTATTTATCATAAAAATAACAAATAATTCACATTTAATTCATATAATTATGATGATGACCGACTGTAGCTGACTGTTACCGACTGTAGCTGACTGTAGCTGACTGTTACCGACTGTATCTGACTGTTACTGACTGTATCTGACTGTTACGACTGTTACAGACCGTAGCTGACTGTATCTGACTGTTACTGACTGTATCTGACTGTAGCTGACTGTTACTGACTGTTACCGACTGTATCTGACTGTTACTGACTGTATCTGACTGTTACTGACTGTAACCGACTGTAGGTGACTGTTACGACTGTTACAGACCGTAGCTGACTGTTACTGACTGTATCTGACTGTTACTGACTGTAACCGACTGTAAGTGACTGTTACGATTGTTACTGACTGTAGCTGACTGTTACTGACTGTATCTGACTGTTACTGACTGTAACCGACTGTTACTGACTGTATCCGACTGTTACTGACTGTATCCGACTGTTACTGACTGTATCCGACTGTTACTGACTGTATCTGACTGTTACCGACTGTAGGTGACTGTTACGATTATTACCGACTGTTACTGACTGTTACCGACTGTAGCTGACTGTATCTAACTGTTACTGACTGTTACCGACCGTAGGTGACTGTTACGATTGTTACTGACTGTTACCGACTGTTACTGACTGTATCTGACTGTATCTGACTGTTACCGACTGTAGGTGACTGTTTCTGACTGTTTCTGACTGTTACTGACTGTTACTGACTGTTACCGACTGTAGCTGACTGTTACTGACTGTTACTGACTGTAGCTGACTGTAGCTGACTGTTACCGACTGTAGCTGACTGTTACTGACTGTAGCTAACTGTTACCGACTGTAGCTGACTGTTACTGGTGTAGCTGACTGTTACTGGTGTAGCTGACTGTTACTGACTGTTGCTGACTGTTACTGGTGTAGCTGACTGTTACCGACTGTAGCTGACTGTTACTGGTGTAGCTGACTGTTACTGGTGTAGCTGACTGTTACTGGTGTAGCTGACTGTTACCGACTGTAGCTGTTACTGGTGTAGCTGACTGTTACCGACTGTAGCTGACTGTTACTGGTGTAGCTGACTGTTACCGACTGTAGCTGACTGTTACTGGTGTAGCTGACTGTTACCGACTGTAGCTGACTGTTACCGGGTGTAGCTGACTGTTACTGACTGTTACTGACTGTAGCTGACTGTTACTGACTGTTACTGACTGTATCTGACTGTTACTGACTGTTACTGACTGTTACTGACTGTATCTGACTGTTACTGACTGTATCTGACTGTTACTGACTGTTACTGACTGTAGCTGACTGTATCTGACTGTAGCTGACTGTTACTGACTGTAGCTGACTGTATCTGACTGTAGCTGACTGTTACTGACTGTAGCTGACTGTTACTGACTGTAGCTGACTGTATCTGACTGTTACTGACTGTATCTGACTGTTACTGACTGTTACTGACTGTAGGTGACTGTTACCGACTGTATCTGACTGTTACTGACTGTTACTGACTGTATCTGACTGTTACCGACTGTTACCGACTGTATCTGACTGTTACTGACTGTTACTGACTGTAGCTGACTGTTGCCGACTGTAGCTGACTGTTACTGACTGTAGCTGACTGTTACTGACTGTTACTGACTGTAGCTGACTGTTGCCGACTGTAGCTGACTGTTACTGACTGTAGCTGACTGTTACCGACTGTTACTGACTGTAGCTGACTGTTACTGACTGTAGCTGACTGTTACCGACTGTTACTGACTGTAGCTGACTGTTACTGACTGTAGCTGACTGTTACCGACTGTTACTGACTGTAGCTGACTGTTACTGACTGTTACTGACTGTTACCGACTGTTACTGACTGTATCTGACTGTTACCGACTGTATCTGACTGTTACCGACTGTAGCTGACTGTTACTGACTGTTACCGACTGTAGCTGACTGTTACTGACTGTTACTGACTGTTACTGACTGTAGCTGACTGTATCTGACTGTTACTGACTGTAGCTGACTGTTACTGACTGTTACTGACTGTATCTGACTGTATCTGACTGTTACTGACTGTTACTGACTGTTGCTGACTGTATCTGACTGTTACTGACTGTATCTGACTGTATCTGACTGTTACTGACTGTTACCGACTGTTTGGACTTTGTCGCTCCTTTCTTGATGAACTGTGGTTGTCATTCGAAGATGAAGAGCGTTGTTGCGTGTCCTCGGCCCGGCAGCGGTCTGAACTCGACCCGTGTTAAACGTCTTTTTTTTTCCCAGAATCCTCCTGGCGAGCCTCCTCACATTTACCTCACCAGTGTGGGAGACCCGTCCTCCCTCACCCCTCTCATCCCTTTGGGTCCCGTGGGAGGGGCGGTGAGTCCCGTCCCTCCCCCCCATATGTCGATGGGCC
>ML240649.1:0-24583 GCA_004119915.2 Collichthys lucidus | reverse complement strand
ATGTTTCACATTAAATGAATTAATCATGTTACTCCATTAAACGATTTGTTTTGTTTGTTAACATGAATCAAAGAAATTCAGATGAATTAGTCATTCATTTCAAAGCAATGAGAACAAGGTCCTTCAAATCAATGACTCTGAGGGAGAGCTATTGCGCAAGCGCCACACCCACCGGATGCGAGAAAGTTTCGGAAGTAGGAGTGGAAAGTTTGACCGCCACACATGAAAGAGTTGCCAAGTAAGTAATCAGATATATATAGATATATTATATATATATATATTATATATCTATATATATATATATATATATATATATATATTTAAACAGTGACTGATAAATAGTACACATTAGACATTTGTGAGTTTGTCACTATTCGAGGCTTTAGTTGCCGGTGACGTCCAGGTAACCGTCCGCATGTGTGGGTTGGGCATAACTCTAGCGTTTATTTCATTTATTTATTTATTTATTTTTTTGGGGGGGGCTGTATTAACGTTTTATTAAGTTTTTAAAACTATTTCTCTTTTTTACCAGAAATACATCCCAAAATAAAGTAGTGTCCCATGCCCAGAGATTTGTATGCACCTCAAAAAATATATGGTAAGTTGTTAATATTTTTGTCATTATGTCAATCGGTTATCTACCTGGCATGTAGTATTGTTCCAGGAATTTATTCAGCTTTGTTATTTTCCCTGGCCTGTATTTGGGTATTTTGTATGTCAGGAAATGCAGTATATTTATTAATCATTAGGGCCCGAGCACGGAAACCGTGCGAAGCCCTATTGTATTTCGAATGTTTATTATTATTTTTTTTTTCAACCATGTCTTCAGACCATCAGACCGGGGGCCCCAGTTTGTGTCCCAGTTCTGGAGGGAATTCTGCCGGCTTATTGGTGCCAAAGCCAGCCTGACCTCAGGATACCACCCGGAGGCTAACGGCCAGACCGAGCACCTCAACCAACAGCTGGAAACCGGCCTCCGGTGTCTAGTGTCACAGAACCCAGCCACATGGAGCGAGCACCTGGTCTGGGTAGAGTATGTACACAATTCCCTGCCCACCTCAGCTACTGGCTTGTCCCTTTCATGTGTGTCTACGGCTATCAACCACCTGTCTTCACAGAAAATGAACCGGAGGCATCGGTGCCCCCTGTTCAGGCTCAGATCAGCTGCTGCCGCTGCATCTAGGCAGCCACCCGTCAGGTACTAACCCGTCAGGGAGATCAAGTGAAGTGAGCGGCCAACCGCAAGAGAAGACCCACACCCCACTACACTCAAAAATGTCATCCAGGGCATGTGTTTGATTAGCAAACTAGAAATATGTTCACATTAAATGAATTAATCATGTTTATCTCCATTAAATGATTTGTTCTTGTTTGTTTAACATGAATCAAAGAAAATTCAGATGAATTAGATTCATTCATTTCAAAGCAATGAGAACAAGGTCCTTCAAATCAATGACTCTGATAGGGAGAGCTATTGCGCAAGCGCCACACCCACCGGATGCAGAGAAAGTTCTGGAAGTCGGAGTGGAAAGTTTGACCGCCAACACATGAAAGAGTTTGCCAAGGTAAGTAATTCAGATATATATATATATATATATATATATATATATATATATATATATATATATATATATATATATATATATATATTTAAACAGTGACTGATAAATAGTACACATTAGACATTTGTGAGTTTGTCACTATTCGAGGCTTTAGTTGCCGGTGACGTCCAGGTAACCGTCCGCATGTGTGGGTTGGGCATAACTCTAGCGTTTATTTCATTTATTTATTTATTTATTTATTTATTTATTTATTTATTTTTTTGGGGGGGGGCTGTATTAACGTTTATTAAGTTTTTAAAACTATTTCTCTTTTTTACCAGAAATACATCCCAAAATAAAGTAGTGTCCCATGCCCAGAGATTTGTATGCACCTCAAAAAATATATGGTAAGTTGTTAATATTTTTGTCATTATGTCAATCGGTTATCTACCTGGCATGTAGTATTGTACCAGGAATTTATTCAGCTTTGTTATTTTCCCTGGCCTGTATTTGGGTATTTTGTATGTCAGGAAATGCAGTATATTTATTAATCATTAGGGCCCGAGCACGGAAACCGTGCGAAGCCCTATTGTATTTCGAATGTTTATTAGGGCCCGAGCACGGAAACCGTGCGAAGCCCTATTGTATTTCGAATGTTTATTATTAGGGCCCGAGCACGGAAACCGTGCGAAGCCCTATTGTATTTCGAATGTTTATTAGGGCCCGAGCACAGAAACCGTGCGAAGCCCTATTGTATTTCGAATGTTTATTATTTTTTTAGGGCCCGAGCACGGAAACCGTGCGAAGCCCTATTGTATTTTGAATGTTTATTATTATTTTTAGGGCCCGAGCACGGAAACCGTGCGAAGCCCTATTGTATTTCGAATGTTTATTTTTTTTTTTTTTATTAGGGCCCGAGCACGGAAACCGTGCGAAGCCCTATTGTATTTCAAATGTTTATTATTTTTTTTTTTATTATTATTATTTATTATTATTTTCCTTTTTCTTCCACCCAATGAATTGCCTTTTTCCAGGCTTTAATATCCCCAAAAACTCATGAAAATGTGCGTACCCCCCCAAAGTCGGGCGTAAAATTTCGTATTTTGGGGGTCTCGGGCACGAGCGTACAGAAATGGCTCTACGGCGCCACCTAGGTTTCGGTTGTCGGAGGAGCCCCCGGACACGGTTTCATCCACGCGGATGAGATTTGGAGGGTGTATGAAACATACCGAGACGCACCAAAAAGTCTCTTGGTGACCCGGGTTTCGGTAAAGGGTACGGCGGCCATTTTGGGTCAAAGTTCACGTTTTTGTGATTTTTTGGTCATTTCCAGGGGTCGTATTTGAACAAACTCCTCCTAGGGCTTTCGTCCGATCCTTTTGAAACTTGGCGTGTGTGTTCATGAGGCTTTGACGATGAAAAGTTATCAAAATCATAACTTTTTGATGTACTATGTCAGAGGGGCGGGGCCACGAAATACTCCATTTTGCCATAAAATTTCAAAGTGCTATAACTTTGTGAAAAATTCTCCAATCTTCACCAAACTTTGAATATATAATGGCAGTCTGGCCTAAAATACATTTCCACAAAAATATTCGGTGATTTTCATAGCGCCTCCTAGTGACGACAAAAAACACCACTTTTACGAGATGGCGTGCAGCTCGAACAATATTCATCATATCCACCTCAAACTAGGTGTGGATGTTGTCAAGGCCTTGGACTTGACATCTGAGAAATAATTTCAACTTTTCATAAAAGGGCGTGGCCGTGACGGCGCGTCAAAGTGGACGCTGCCTTTTTTTTCACCGAAAAACCAGACTCCATTGACTTTTTGGCTGATTTTCAGGCAAAACTGTTCGGCTATCATATACTTTGTCACAGCTGTCTGAAACTTGTTGGGGTTGTTAAGACCAATGTGATGCACAATTCGGCTGCATAATTAATGAGGGGGCGGGGCAAAGCGCTCTATAGCGCCCCCTTGAATTTTTCTTTGGGACAGCCCCGCCACAGTTTTGAACACAGAGTTATGAAACTCAGCTGATTTATGGGGCATCACAAGACCTACAAAAAAGTCTCTTGGAGCAATTTGTAAAATTAACAGGAAGTGAGATATTTAAGCATGAAAATCACCATTTTTTGTGTTTCGAACTGTTGAGAAGGGGGCGTATTTGAACGAACTCCTCCTAGGGCTTTCGTCCGATCCTTTTGAAACTTGGCACATGGGTTCATGAGGCTTTGACGATGAAAAGTTATCAAAATCATAACTTTTTGATTTGCTATGTCAGAGGGGCGGGGCCACGAAATTCTCCATTTTGCCATAAAATTTCAAAGTGCTATTACTTTGTGAAAAATACTCCAATCTTCACCAAACTTCCAACATAGAATGGCAGTCTGGCCTAGAATACATTTCCACAAAAATATTCGGTGATTTTCATAGCGCCTCCTAGTGACGACAAAAAAGACCACTTTTAAGAGATGGCGTGCAGCTCGGACAATATTGATCATATCCACCTCAAACTAGGTGTGGATGTTGTGAAGACCTTGGACTTGGGGCAAATTTGCTCTATAGCGCCCCCTTGAATTTTTTAGTGGAACAGCCCCGCCACAGTTTTGCCCACAGACTCACGAAACTCAGCTGAATTGTAGAACAGGGCAGTACCTACAAAAAACTATCTTGGACCAATAAGCACAAAAAAGCTCTATAGCGCCCCATGGTGCATGTTGGGGGCGCTGCAATTAGAAAAAATGTTGTGTAAAATAAAGCAAAAACTCAAAGCAGTACCAAAACAACACTGCAGTAAGTAATGAGGCGGCTGGACAAAAAAGCTCTATAGCGCCCCATGGCGCCTGTTGGGGGCGCTGCAATTGGAAAAAATGTTGTGTAAAATAAAGCAAAACTCAAAGTACATTGTCGCACATGTTGACTGTCGCCATGCTGCAATGTGTTCTCAAACAGCATAATGTGGACAGAATATGACATGTAATAGTAACTGTACATTATATCAGTGAAATAAAGTTGTACATTGTCGCACATGACTCCTGAAGGCCAGATCTGAGTTTATGAGAGCTGTCTGAAACTTCTTGTGGTTATTGAGACCGATATTAGAAAGAACGATATTATGCACATTTCGACGTGCGCACATTTCGACGTGCGCGCATATGCGAGGGCCCGACCATCGCTGCTTGCAGCTTTAATTTATTTATTTTTTTTTTATTATTATTCAGCCAAATGAATTGCCTTTTTCAAGGCTTTAACATCCCCAAAAACTCATGAAAATGTGCGTACCCCCCCAAAGTCGGGCGTAAAATTTCGTATTTTGGGGGTCTCGCGCACGAGCGTACAGAAATGGCTCTATGGCGCCACCTAGGTTTCGGTTGTCGGAGGAGCCCCCGGACACGGTTTGATCCACGCAGATGAGATTTGGAGGGTGTATGAAACATACCGAGACGCACCAAAAAGTCTCTTGGTGACCCGGGTTTCGGTAAAGGGTACGGCGGCCATTTTGGGTCAAAGTTCACGTTTTTGTGATTTTTTGGTCATTTCCAGGGGTCGTATTTGAACGAACTCCTCCTAGGGCTTTCGTCCGATCCTTTTGAAACTTGGCACATGGGTTCATGAGGCTTTGACGATGAAAAGTTATCAAAATCCTAACTTTTTGATGTACTATGTCAGAGGGGCGGGGCCACGAAATTCTCCATTTTGCCATAAAATTTCAAAGTGCTATAACTTTGTGAAAAATTCTCCAATCTTCACAAAACTTCTCATATACAACGGTAGTCTGGCCTACAATACATTTCCACAAAAATATTCTGTAATTTGCATAGCGCCTCCTAGTGGAGACAAAAAATACCACTTTTACGAGATGGCGTGCAGCTCGGACAATATTGATCATATCCACCTCAAACTTGGTGTGGATGTTGTCAAGGCCTTGGACTTGGGGCAAATTTGCTCTATAGCGCCCCCTTGAATTTTTCAGTGGAACAGCCCCACCACAGTTTTGCCCACAGACTCACGAAACTCAGCTGAATTGTAGAACAGGGCAGTACCTACAAAAAACTATCTTGGACCAATAAGCACAAAAAGCTCTATAGCGCCCCATGGCGCATGTTGGGGGCGCTGCAATTAGAAAAAATGTTGTGTAAAATAAAGCAAAACTCAAAGCAGTACCAAAACAAGACTGCAGTATGTAATGAGGCGGCTGGACAAAAAAGCTCTATAGCGCCCCATGGCGCCTGTTGGGGGCGCTGCAATTGGAAAAAATGTGTAAAATAAAGCAAAACTCAAAGTACATTGTCGCACATGTTGACTGTCGCCATGCTGCAATGTGTTCTCAAACAGCATAATGTAGACAGAATATGACATGTAATAGTAACTGTACATTATATCAGTGAAATAAAGTTGTACATTGTCGCACATGTTGACTGTAGCCATGCTGCAATGTGTTCTCAAACAGCATAATGTGGACAGAATATGACATGTGTGGTGTATTCTTCTTGTTCCTTGTGCTCCTCCGGAGGTGATGCAGATGAAGATGTTTAAAGAGAAAATCCGCCGACACCGTCTTAGTCGTATAACAAGTTTATTACAACAAGCACAGTGTCGAAGCAAGTACGAAGTACTTGGAGGGCTTCTGGCCGAAAAATGAAAAAACCCTCCCGAACTAAACAGAGCAAGTCCTTATATACATGATGAGCTTCCTGAACATGCATTTCAAGTCAAACACATTTTATAACACTTGTGTCATAAAACCGGCTGGGAAAGAGGGGAGACTTCTTTCTCAGGGTTCCCTCACCAAATGGTCCTTTTGATCTGTTTACCTGATTTCTTATTCTACCCCGGAAAAGATAGCACTTAACTGTGAAAAGGACCGAGTAAGAGGGAGAGACTTCCTTCCCAGGCTATTTCACCAAATGGCTCTTGATCTATTGGTCTGATCTCTTCTAGAAGAAAAGGGACCCAGACTAGTTTTCTCTCAAAGTCTAATAAATGACAAACCAAGTTTCTTGATGTAAACCATATGTCTTGTACATAATAATATCAGCCTTAGTATATGACTATCTATGTGTAGACACCTCATATTCCCCCCTTCGGGACTTCACAGAGTCCCGATAAACAGAGTAGTGTTACACATGGTTATAACGTTGACAAAAATGATAGTTCCTTTTAAATTAATCTTATCAATAAAGCAATTTACTGGAGTGTGAAAGCGAAAAACCTGTCTGGCAGCCATATTTCCTGAATATCCTTCCATAATCTTGGACAGGAAAACTCTTTCACGGCCCCTCCGCCCGAGGCGGCCACATATAGTACCCCAATCTCTTACTACATTTTAACATAATAAATGATACAAAATAACATTTAACAATAACTTCTTATACATGCATTACATATATATGTTACATTTTCCGTTCTTCTTTGTTGTTTCTCGAGTTCACAGTTCCTCCACATTGTTGATTCTCGGCATAGTGGAGGTGATGTTTCCTCTGAACCTTCTCACAATGTCCTTGTTTGGAGTCCGGGTTAATTGTCCTTCTTGATTGGTTTATTGGAGTTTCTGAATCCCTTTAACAGCTGGGGCTCCTTGAATCATCATCCACCCTCATGGCGGTCCTCCCCCACTGTTGTTCTGAGGGAAACAGAAAACACCAACCAGTATCTTTGCCGAAATAACATATACAGTAATAACATATACAATTCAGATTATTGATACATTTCTATATCTAATATAAATTTCATGCAAACCTTTAAGCTACTTCCCCTTTTTTAACACCCATTACTATCCTACCTCTACTAAATAACTAGACAACTAAAATATATGTTAAATTATAAATGTATTGTACCTAGTTAAAATGAAATAAATTCTTTCCTCCACTTCACCTTCTAACCCTACTTCCTCATCATCATCTGACTCAGTCCTCTGCATTAGTGGCATCTAAACCTGATCCTCTAGCATCACTACAACCCATCTCAATATCATAGCTTTTTGTGCACATACAAAAACCTTCTCTATTTTCCTCTCTTCCCCTACATACTCTTTTCCCATCATTTAAACTCACTTTTCCATCATCTGTCGTCCATCTTTGCTATCACACAAACTTATATATAAAGTTTACGCCGTTCATCATCTTGCTTTGACAATCTATTTCATTTCCAAATCCTTTCCCATCTTTACTCTTTCCTCTTCTTCGTTCAACAACATTCTCATTTCCCTCATCTTTTTCATGCTTACCTACTGTACGCTATCCCTGCATTTTTGTTTTGCCCACTAAGCGGAACACTGAGCCAGTAGACGTGCTACTACCCAATTTAGAATTCTATTCTTCATGACCCCATTAATTTTCCTTCATTCCTTGACTCTGTGGATGATACACTGCACCAAATCACTGTTTTAATCACACTTATTACAAAATCAATTTACTGTTTTGTCAACGAACTCTTTAGTTTATCCAAACCTGCTTATGACTTCTCTTTATAAAAACTTTAGCAAAAACTTTAGCAAAACCTTTGGCAAAAGACTGAGCATCCCTCTGCTTGGTTGGACAAGCTTCATCATAAGCCTCTTATACCTTCAACTGGTCTGATCATATCCCCAAATCCACAACTAGCTCACACCTAGGACCCCTTGGAGTCAGAATGCGACCAGGTGGAATCATCACCCCCCTTAGAACGTTATTTTCTAAACAGATTGTGCATCTGCATATGACATAATAAATCTGTGCAAGTAGACATAGTGCCCAAAATCCATACTCCTTTATGATCTTTCTCTTCACTTCCCCCCTTGCAACATGGGCTAGCCCATGTGCCTCGTGAATCATTAATCCTAGCAGATCTGGAGGAGCTATTATCAGCCCTGCATGATTCTTCCAAAAACCCTAAAATCCTGGGTGGCACCCCTGTCTCTCCACAACTGTTTGTCAATCTCAGAAGCTACATTCTGCATAAAAACACATCCCTAAAAGTGACTCTATCCTCCAAATCAACTTCATGTGTGACCAACAAAACTTTACCCACTCTATCTGCTCCTGTGACTGCCTTTTACGGCTTCATCAGCTGCTTTGTTACCTTGCGTTACTCTGGACATATCTGCTCTATGAGCTGCACATTTAGCTATTGCTATCTCTTTAGGTTTCATCATAGCATGCAACAGCTTCATTATTTGAGCGGGACATTTTATTAAGGAACTATCGGTTTTCTTAAACACTCGGCTCTTCCACACTGACCCAAATAGATGACACACATTGTGAGCATAATCAGAATCTGTATAAGTTGTCACTCGCTTACCTTTGGCTAACACACATGCTTCAGTTAGCCTTCTCCACAACAAAATGATTAGCTTAAGCTTTTACTATGGCATATCCTGCACTCAACTTATCTCCCACACGATAGCAAGATCCATCTATCCAATACTCCAAGTCTGCCTCACGCAATGGGAGGGCTTGTAAGATTGGTTTGAGCCTTGAATACTTTCCTGCCTCATGAACACAATCATGTGGCTTACCGTCCTCTGGAGTTAGCAAAGTTTCAGCCGGGTTCACTGTGGCACATCTCGCTAAAATAACATCTTCTTGCTCTAGAAGCCTATGATAGTCTCTAAGCCTCGGCATGGTCAATGTATATTTACCCTAATTCATTCAAAAGATTCCTGAGACTATGATGCGTAAGAATAGTCACCGGATACCGCATTGTAACAGATGATGCCTTATAAACAAGCACTTGTAGTGTTTTAATGACATCCGGATTAAAGGTTCCTTCCACTGGTCAGGGTTGATCAGTCCCTGGCCAATGGCGGGACCAATTTGCTGTGATTCGTGAGACCTCTTTTATTAAGGGAACTAATCAATCAACTAATCAAAATAATCTCAATGTGTTCGAGGCTAATCACTTAATTTGGAGTCGCTTTACTAATTTATTTTATTGATGTATCACTATTTTATGCCACAGTCAATGAACTCAAGAAAGAAAGTCACCAACTTCAAGGAACTTTAGGGGATCTATTAATGCAAATAAAATTACACCACTAAATCCACACAATGCCTCTCTAGCCCAAAAAGCTATCAGCAAAATCTCTAAATGCCAACAGATATCAATAGTAACTATGTACCACAAAGCAAGTATCCACAATCACAGCTTTTACTTCTAGCCCTTAAAGAATCTTAAATGCAATCATACGACACAAGTCAGCTTAGAATAACTCAAACAGCAGGACAATGCACAAACAGCAACACATCACAATTGCAATCCACAATACAACAGCTTAATCGGTCAGTCTGTTGCCAAGCTTTTTCAAAATAGCACATAAAAGCAGTATAAACTATTCCCACTTTCAGCTAGAAACATTTAATCATACATATATAAGCAAATAGATCTCAGTTTCTAGTGATCATAAATGCATATACACATATTTCAAAACCAGCAGGTATAGCAAGAGTTCGCAAACAAAATCAGTACTGGCCTTGTGCAGTGGTCTAGGTTGGAGTCTGACGTCACTGAACTGGTTCGTGTAACCCCCGTTCAGTCTCCGCCTTTTTCTCCGTGTCTCCCCCACAGATGCAAAGAACAATGGAAAACAGCAAGAATTAGATTTTCGTTTAATATCATCACAGTTCCATGTCACATTCTTTAGTAACCCCCCTTTCTTTTGCAGTCAACACTTTAGGGTTACTGACCACATCAAAACTCACTCAATATCTCCTTACTTATCCTAAATAGATAGATATTTATTTATTTATTTATTTATTTATTTATTTATTTATTTATTTATTTATTTATTTATTTATTTATTTATTTCGCATGAATCTTATAGAGACCATCTTTATGGAGCTCATATAATTTATTTATAGAGATGTCTCTAAAAAGGCTCATAGCTTCATTCATCAAACTATGTATATCATAACCCTAATATTACCTTTGCGCTCTTCAGCACCGAACCTTATTCCACATCATTCTTTTCAACACCAGACTTACAATGCACTCCACACCCGTAAAGCCTTCAACCTCAGCACTCACTCATCACTTTTCACTCTTCTCGATCATGGTTATTTCTAAAAAGTTATACGTTACTCTCACCACTCCTTATATATCTTAATAAATCTGTCTCGGAAGCTCAAAACAAATTATTAACTCTTCTCATTAGCATATAGAAACGTCCTTTTTTAAGTCCTTAAAAGAGGCACATTAGATAAACACTGGAATAATAATCACATTTCCAAAACAGAAATGGTCAAACTCCAAACACAAACACAAATTTCAGCCTGCAGTGCTGACGTCTCTTTCAACAGAGACAAAGACACAGAGAGACACAGAGACAGAGACCGAGAGAGGGAGGAGGGGTCCCTCTCCAGCTTATCAATACACTTAACTTTAACACATAATATAACAAACAGAAAGACAAATCACGATCGACAATCTATCCTAAAGACAACTCATTCATACGTCCTAATTGAGCATGCTCAGCCGCGTCCCTTTCCTTTAATCTAAATTTCTGCTACCTCATGAAGTGCAGAATATCTGACAAAACGACTTCAGTCGTGTCTCGTCAGCCCACGACAGAGCGGTCATCTATCTACAAATATTTTCACCTACACTCCCAGTTATACTTTTATAACTGACCTGAACATCACCTAGTGAACTGTCCGGGTTTTAGGGCCCGTCTAAAACCGCCTCCCAGAGGGCTTTACCGAATTCGCGGCTACCTTAAAATTCCTATTTCTTTACTCACTAACGTTCACGCTGCCGCAGACCATCTGCTGAGTTCCAAACTTCTAGCTAACGTTACTTGTTATAAGGCCTTTAGCCTTTTACCTCTAACTACCCAATCCGTCACGCCCAGTCAAACTGTAGAGTTTCCCAACTCTCTGGCGTTACGGATTGTAAGATGTCTTCGCCTCGACTACAATCCTGTACGCTCAGTCACACTGTGGAATTTCCAAATTCCCTAGCAATACTAATTGTAAGACATCCTCTCCTATTGCGCAACCTTACTATTCTAATGTGAACCATAATTTTACTCTACCATCACTCCCCCCTACCCCGTTGCCAGCAACGCAGTAAAATGATGAAGAGTAAACAAATTTAAACGGAACTTCTCCGCAAACATCAACACAGCATGACACACATTACCCACACCGGACCGTCTCGGTGCGACCCAACACAGCCAGACTACAGCAACCGCCAACAGCCACCCCCCAAGCAGCAGAACGGAATACGCTCACCTTGGATGAGAGGAGGAAAGCAGAGCCTCGTCCAGCCGCGCCTCGGTCGCAACACGAATCCTGCTCACAGCGCCATTTCTGTGGTGTATTCTTCTTGTTCCTTGTGCTCCTCCGGAGATGATGCAGATGAAGATGTTTAAAGAGAAAATCCGCCGACACCGTCTTAGTCGTATAACAAGTTTATTACAACAAGCACAGTGTCGAAGCAAGTACGAAGTACTTGGAGGGCTTCTGGCCGAAAAATGAAAAAAACCCTCCCGAACTAAACAGAGCAAGCCCTTATATACATGATGAGCTTCCTGAACATGCATTTCAAGTCAAACACATTTTATAACACTTGTGTCATAAAACCGGCTGGGAAAGAGGGGAGACTTCTTTCTCAGGGTTCCCTCACCAAATGGTCCTTTTGATCTGTTTACCTGATTTCTTATTCTACCCCGGAAAAGATAGCACTTAACTGTGAAAAGGACCGAGTAAGAGGGAGAGACTTCCTTCCCAGGCTATTTCACCAAATGGCTCTTGATCTATTGGTCTGATCTCTTCTAGAAGAAAAGGGACCCAGACTAGTTTTCTCTCAAAGTCTAATAAATGACAAACAAAGTTTCTTGATGTAAACCATATGTCTTGTACATAATAATATCAGCCTTAGTATATGACTATCTATGTGTAGACACCTCACATGTAATAGTAACTGTACATTATATCAGTGAAATAAAGTTGTACATTGTCACACATAACTCCTGAAGGCCAGATCTGAGTCTATGAGAGCTGTCTGAAACTTCTTGTGGTTATTAAGACCGATGTTATAAAGAACGATATTATGCACATTTCAACGTGCGCACATTTCGACGTGCGCACATATGCGATGGCCCGACCATCGCTGCTTGCAGCTTAAATTTTTTTTTTTTTTTTTTAGGGCCCGAGCACGGAAACCGTGCGAAGCCCTATTGTATTTCAAATGTTTATTATTTTTAGGGCCCGAGCACGGAAACCGTGCGAAGCCCTATTGTATTTCAAATGTTTATTATTTTTTTAGGGCCCGAGCACGGAAACCGTGCGAAGCCCTATTGTATTTCAAATGTTTATTATTTTTAGGGCCCGAGCACGGAAACCGTGCGAAGCCCTATTGTATTTCAAATGTTTATTATTTTTTTTTTTATTATTATTTTCCTTTTTCTTCCACCCAATGAATTGCCTTTTTCAAGGCTTTAATATCCCCAAAAACTCATGAAAATGTGCGTACCCCCCCAAAGTCGGGCGTAAAATTTCGTATTTTGGGGGTCTCGCGCACGAGCGTACAGAAATGGCTCTACGGCGCCACCTAGGTTTCGGTTGTCGGAGGAGCCCCCGGACACGGTTTCATCCACGCGGATGGGATTTGGAGGGTGTATGAAACATACCGAGACGCACCAAAAAGTCTCTTGGTGACCCGGGTTTCGGTAAAGGGTACGGCGGCCATTTTGGGTCAAAGTTCACGTTTTTGTGATTTTTTGGTCATTTCCAGGGGTCGTATTTGAACGAACTCCTCCTAGGGCTTTCGTCCGATCCTTTTGAAACTTGGCGTGTGTGTTCATGAGGCTTTGACGATGAAAAGTTATCAAAATCATAACTTTTTGATGTACTATGTCAGAGGGGCGGGGCCACGAAATTCTCCATTTTGCCATAAAATTTCAAAGTGCTATAACTTTGTGAAAAATTCTCCAATCTTCACCAAACTTTGAATATATAATGGCAGTCTGGCCTAAAATACATTTCCACAAAAATATTCGGTGATTTTCATAGCGCCTCCTAGTGACGACAAAAAACACCACTTTTACGAGATGGCGTGCAGCTCGAACAATATTCATCATATCCACCTCAAACTAGGTGTGGATGTTGTCAAGGCCTTGGACTTGACATCTGAGAAATAATTTCAACTTTTCATAAAAGGGCGTGGCCGTGACGGCGCGTCAAAGTGGACGCTGCCTTTTTTTTCACCGAAAAACCAGACTCCATTGACTTTTTGGTTGATTTTCAGGCAAAACTGTTCGGCTATCATATACTTTGTCACAGCTGTCTGAAACTTGTTGGGGTTGTTAAGACCAATGTGATGCACAATTCGGCTGCATAATTAATGAGGGGGCGGGGCAAAGCGCTCTATAGCGCCCCCTTGAATTTTTCTTTGGGACAGCCCCGCCACAGTTTTGAACACAGAGTTATGAAACTCAGCTGAGTTATGGGGCATCACAAGACCTACAAAAAAGTCTCTTGGAGCAATTTGTAAAATTAACAGGAAGTGAGATATTTAAGCATGAAAATCACCATTTTTTGTGTTTCGAACTGTTGAGAAGGGGGCGTATTTGAACGAACTCCTCCTAGGGCTTTCGTCCAATCCTTTTGAAACTTGGCACATGGGTTCATGAGGCTTTGACGATGAAAAGTTATCAAAATCATAACTTTTTGATGTACTATGTCAGAGGGGCGGGGCCACGAAATTCTCCATTTTGCCATAAAACTCAAAGTGCTATAACTTTGTGAAAAATTCTCCAATCTTCACAAAACTTCTCATATACAACGGTAGTCTGGCCTACAATACATTTCCACAAAAATATTCTGTAATTTGCATAGCGCCTCCTAGTGGAGACAAAAAATACCACTTTTACGAGATGGCGTGCAGCTCGGACAATATTGATCATATCCACCTCAAACTTGGTGTGGATGTTGTCAAGGCCTTGGACTTGGGGCAAATTTGCTCTATAGCGCCCCCTTGATTTTTTCAGTGGAACAGCCCCACCACAGTTTTGCCCACAGACTCACGAAACTCAGCTGAATTGTAGAACTGGGCAGTACCTACAAAAAACTATCTTGGACCATTAAGCACAAAAAAGCTCTATAGCGCCCCATGGCGCATGTTGGGGGCGCTGCAATTGGAAAAAATGTGTAAAATAAAGCAAAACTCAAAGTACATTGTCGCACATGTTGACTGTCGCCATGCTGCAATGTGTTCTCAAACAGCATAATGTAGACAGAATATGACATGTAATAGTAACTGTACATTATATCAGTGAAATAAAGTTGTACATTGTCGCACATGACTCCTGAAGGCCAGATCTGAGTCTATGAGAGCTGTCTGAAACTTCTTGTGGTTATTAAGACAGATGTTATAAAGAACGATATTATGCACATTTCGACGTGCGCACATTTCGACGTGCGCGCATATGCGAGGGCCCGACCATCGCTGCTTGCAGCTTTAATTTTTTTTATTATTATTAGGGCCCGAGCACGGAAACCGTGCGAAGCCCTATTGTATTTCAAATGTTTATTAGGGCCCGAGCACGGAAACCGTGCGAAGCCCTATTGTATTTCAAATGTTTATTATTTTTTTTTTTATTATTATTTTCCTTTTTCTTCCACCCAATGAATTGCCTTTTTCAAGGCTTTAACATCCCCAAAAACTCATGAAAATGTGCGTACCCCCCCAAAGTCGGGCGTAAAATTTTGTATTTTGGAGGTCTCGCGCACGAGCGTACAGAAATGGCTCTACGGCGCCACCTAGGTTTCGGTTGTCGGAGGAGCCCCCGGACACGGTTTCATCCACGCGGATGGGATTTGGAGGGTGTATGAAACATACCGAGACGCACCAAAAAGTCTCTTGGTGACCCGGGTTTCGGTAAAGGGTACGGCGGCCATTTTGGGTCAAAGTTCACGTTTTTGTGATTTTTTGGTCATTTCCAGGGGTCGTATTTGAACGAACTCCTCCTAGGGCTTTCGTCCGATCCTTTTGAAACTTGGCGTGTGTGTTCATGAGGCTTTGACGATGAAAAGTTATCAAAATCATAACTTTTTGATGTACTATGTCAGAGGGGCGGGGCCACGAAATTCTCCATTTTGCCATAAAATTTCAAAGTGCTATAACTTTGTGAAAAATTCTCCAATCTTCACCAAACTTTGAATATATAATGGCAGTCTGGCCTAAAATGCATTTCCACAAAAATATTCGGTGATTTTCATAGCGCCTCCTAGTGACGACAAAAAACACCACTTTTACGAGATGGCGTGCAGCTCGAACAATATTCATCATATCCACCTCAAACTAGGTGTGGATGTTGTCAAGGCCTTGGACTTGACATCTGAGAAATAATTTCAACTTTTCATAAAAGGGCGTGGCCGTGACGGCGCGTCAAAGTGGACGCTGCCTTTTTTTTCACCGAAAAAACCAGACTCCCTTTACTTTTTGGCTAATTTTCAGGCAAAACTGTTCGGCTATCATATACTTTGTCACAGCTGTCTGAAACTTCTTGGGGTTGTTAAGACCAATGTTACGCAAAATTCGGCTGCATAATTAATGAGGGGGCGGGGCAAAGCGCTCTATAGCGCCCCCTTGAATTTTTCTTTGGGACAGCCCCGCCACAGTTTTGAACACAGAGTTATGAAACTCAGCTGAGTTATGGGGCATCACAAGACCTACAAAAAAGTCTCTTGGAGCAATTTGTAAAATTAACAGGAAGTGAGATATTTAAGCATTAAAATCACCATTTTTTGTGTTTCGAACTGTTGAGAAGGGGGGCGTATTTGAACGAACTCCTCCTAGGGCTTTCGTCCGATCCTTTTGAAACTTGGCACATGGGTTCATGAGGCTTTGACGATGAAAAGTTATCAAAATCATAACTTTTTGATGTACTATGTCAGAGGGGCGGGGCCACGAAATTCTCCATTTTGCCATAAAACTCAAAGTGCTATAACTTTGTGAAAAATTCTCCAATCTTCACAAAACTTCTCATATACAACGGTAGTCTGGCCTACAATACATTTCCACAAAAATATTCTGTAATTTGCATAGCGCCTCCTAGTGGAGAAAAAAATACCACTTTTACGAGATGGCGTGCAGCTCGGACAATATTGATCATATCCACCTCAAACTTGGTGTGGATGTTGTCAAGGCCTTGGACTTGGGGCAAATTTGCTCTATAGCGCCCCCTTGAATTTTTCAGTGGAACAGCCCCACCACAGTTTTGCCCACAGACTCACGAAACTCAGCTGAATTGTAGAACAGGGCAGTACCTACAAAAAACTATCTTGGACCAATAAGCACAAAAAAGCTCTATAGCGCCCCATGGCGCATGTTGGGGGCGCTGCAACTAGAAAAAATGTTGTGTTAAATAAAGCAAAACTGAAAGCAGTACCAAAACAAGACTGCAGTATGTAATGAGGTGGCTGGACAAAAAAGCTCTATAGCGCCCCATGGCGCCTGTTGGGGGCGCTGCAATTGGAAAAAATGTGTAAAATAAAGCAAAACTCAAAGTACATTGTCGCACATGTTGACTGTCGCCATGCTGCAATGTGTTCTCAAACAGCATAATGTAGACAGAATATGACATGTAATAGTACCTGTACATTATATCAGTGAAATAAAGTTGTACATTGTCGCACATGTTGACTGTAGCCATGCTGCAATGTGTTCTCAAACAGCATAATGTGGACAGAATATGACATGTAATAGTAACTGTACATTATATCAGTGAAATAAAGTTGTACATTGTCGCACATGACTCCTGAAGGCCAGATCTGAGTCTATGAGAGCTGTCTGAAACTTCTTGTGGTTATTAAGACCGATGTTATAAAGAACGATATTATGCACATTTCAACGTGCGCACATTTCAACGTGCGCACATATGCGAGGGCCCGACCATCGCTGCTTGCAGCTTTAATTATTTTTTTTTATTATTTTCCTTTTTCTTCCACCCAATGAATTGCCTTTTTCAAGGCTTTAATATCCCCAAAAACTCATGAAACTTTGCGTACCCCCCCAAAGTTGGGCGTAAAATTTCGTATTTTGGGGGTCTCGCGCACGAGCGTACAGAAATGGCTCTACGGCGCCACCTAGGTTTCGGTTGTCGGAGGAGCCCCCGGACACTGTTTCATCCACGCGGATGGGATTTGGAGGGTGTATGAAACATATCGAGACGCACCAAAAAGTCTCTTGGTGACCCGGGTTTCGGTAAAGGGTACGGCGGCCATTTTGGGTCAAAGTTCACGTTTTTGTGATTTTTTGGTCATTTCCAGGGGTCGTATTTGAACGAACTCCTCCTAGGGCTTTCGTCCGATCCTTTTGAAACTTGGCGTGTGTGTTTATGAGGCTTTGACGATAAAAAGTTATCAAAATCATAACTTTTTGATGTACTATGTCAGAGGGGCGGGGCCACGAAATTCTCCATTTTGCCATAAAATTTCAAAGTGCTATAACTTTGTGAAAAATTCTCCAATCTTCACCAAACTTTGAATATATAATGGCAGTCTGGCCTAAAATACATTTCCACAAAAATATTCGGTGATTTTCATAGCGCCTCCTAGTGACGACAAAAAAGACCACTTTTACGAGATGGCGTGCAGCTCGAACAATATTCATCATATCCACCTCAAACTAGGTGTGGATGTTGTCAAGGCCTTGGACTTGACATCTGAGAAATAATTTCAACTTTTCATAAAAGGGCGTGGCCGTGACGGCGCGTCAAAGTGGAAGCTGCCTTTTTTTTTCACCGAAAAACCAGACTCCATTGACTTTTTGGTTGATTTTCAGGCAAAACTGTTCGGCTATCATATACTTTGTCACAGCTGTCTGAAACTTGTTGGGGTTGTTAAGACCAATGTGATGCACAATTCGGCTGCATAATTAATGAGGGGGCGGGGCAAAGCGCTCTATAGCGCCCCCTTGAATTTTTCTTTGGGACAGCCCCGCCACAGTTTTGAACACAGAGTTATGAAACTCAGCTGATTTATGGGGCATCACAAGACCTACAAAAAAGTCTCTTGGAGCAATTTGTAAAATTAACAGGAAGTGAGATATTTAAGCATGAAAATCACCATTTTTTGTGTTTCGAACTGTTGAGAAGGGGGCGTATTTGAACGAACTCCTCCTAGGGCTTTCGTCCAATCCTTTTGAAACTTGGCACATGGGTTCATGAGGCTTTGACGATGAAAAGTTATCAAAATCATAACTTTTTGATGTACTATGTCAGAGGGGCGGGGCCACGAAATTCTCCATTTTGCCATAAAACTCAAAGTGCTATAACTTTGTGAAAAATTCTCCAATCTTCACCAAACTTTAAATATATAATGGCAGTCTGGCCTAAAATACATTTCCACAAAAATATTCTGTGATTTTCATAGCGCCTCCTAGTGACGAAAAAAAACACCACTTTTACGAGATGGCGTGCAGCTCGGACAATATTGATCATATCCACCTCAAACTTGGTGTGGATGTTGTCAAGGCCTTGGACTTGGGGCAAATTTGCTCTATAGCGCCCCCTTGAATTTTTCAGTGGAACAGCCCCACCACAGTTTTGCCCACAGACTCACGAAACTCAGCTGAATTGTAGAACAGGGCAGTACCTACAAAAAACTATCTTGGACCAATAAGCACAAAAAAGCTCTATAGCGCCCCATGGCGCATGTTGGGGGCGCTGCAATTAGAAAAAATGTTGTGTAAAATAAAGCAAAACTCAAAGCAGTACCAAAACAAGACTGCAGTATGTAATGAGGCGGCTGGACAAAAAAGCTCTATAGCGCCCCATGGCGCCTGTTGGGGGCGCTGCAATTGGAAAAAATGTGTAAAATAAAGCAAAACTCAAAGTACATTGTCGCACATGTTGACTGTCACCATGCTGCAATGTGTTCTCAAACAGCATAATGTAGACAGAATATGACATGTAATAGTAACTGTACATTATATCAGTGAAATAAAGTTGTACATTGTCGCACATGTTGACTGTAGCCATGCTGCAATGTGTTCTCAAACAGCATAATGTGGACAGAATATGACATGTAATAGTAACTGTACATTATATCAGTGAAATAAAGTTGTACATTGTCGCACATGTTGACTGTAGCCATGCTGCAGTGTGTTCTCAAACAGCATAATGTGGACAGAATATGACATGTAATAGTAACTGTACATTATATCAGTGAAATCAAGTTGTACATTGTCGCACATGACTCCTGAAGGCCAGATCTGAGTCTATGAGAGCTGTCTGAAACTTCTTGTGGTTATTAAGACCGATATTATAAAGAACGATATTATGCACATTTCGACGTGCGCACATTTCGACGTGCGCGCATATGCGAGGGCCCGACCATCGCTGCTTGCAGCTTTAATTAGGGCCCGAGCACGGAAACCGTGCGAAGCCCTATTGTATTTCAAATGTTTATTATTTTTTTTTTTATTATTTTCCTTTTTCTTCCACCCAATGAATTGCCTTTTTCAAGGCTTTAATATCCCCAAAAACTCATGAAACTTTGCGTACCCCCCCAAAGTTGGGCGTAAAATTTCGTATTTTGGGGGTCTCGCGCACGAGCGTACAGAAATGGCTCTACGGCGCCACCTAGGTTTCGGTTGTCGGAGGAGCCCCCGGACACTGTTTCATCCACGCGGATGGGATTTGGAGGGTGTATGAAACATATCGAGACGCACCAAAAAGTCTCTTGGTGACCCGGGTTTCGGTAAAGGGTACGGCGGCCATTTTGGGTCAAAGTTCACGTTTTTGTGATTTTTTGGTCATTTCCAGGGGTCGTATTTGAACGAACTCCTCCTAGGGCTTTCGTCCGATCCTTTTGAAACTTGGCGTGTGTGTTCATGAGGCTTTGACGATAAAAAGTTATCAAAATCATAACTTTTTGATGTACTATGTCAGAGGGGCGGGGCCACGAAATTCTCCATTTTGCCATAAAATTTCAAAGTGCTATAACTTTGTGAAAAATTCTCCAATCTTCACCAAACTTTGAATATATAATGGCAGTCTGGCCTAAAATACATTTCCACAAAAATATTCGGTGATTTTCATAGCGCCTCCTAGTGACGACAAAAAAGACCACTTTTACGAGATGGCGTGCAGCTCGAACAATATTCATCATATCCACCTCAAACTAGGTGTGGATGTTGTCAAGGCCTTGGACTTGACATCTGAGAAATAATTTCAACTTTTCATAAAAGGGCGTGGCCGTGACGGCGCGTCAAAGTGGAAGCTGCCTTTTTTTTCACCGAAAAACCAGACTCCATTGACTTTTTGGTTGATTTTCAGGCAAAACTGTTCGGCTATCATATACTTTGTCACAGCTGTCTGAAACTTGTTGGGGTTGTTAAGACCAATGTGATGCACAATTCGGCTGCATAATTAATGAGGGGGCGGGGCAAAGCGCTCTATAGCGCCCCCTTGAATTTTTCTTTGGGACAGCCCCGCCACAGTTTTGAACACAGAGTTATGAAACTCAGCTGATTTATGGGGCATCACAAGACCTACAAAAAAGTCTCTTGGAGCAATTTGTAAAATTAACAGGAAGTGAGATATTTAAGCATGAAAATCACCATTTTTTGTGTTTCGAACTGTTGAGAAGGGGGCGTATTTGAACGAACTCCTCCTAGGGCTTTCGTCCAATCCTTTTGAAACTTGGCACATGGGTTCATGAGGCTTTGACGATGAAAAGTTATCAAAATCATAACTTTTTGATGTACTATGTCAGAGGGGCGGGGCCACGAAATTCTCCATTTTGCCATAAAACTCAAAGTGCTATAACTTTGTGAAAAATTCTCCAATCTTCACCAAACTTTAAATATATAATGGCAGTCTGGCCTAAAATACATTTCCACAAAAATATTCTGTGATTTTCATAGCGCCTCCTAGTGACGAAAAAAAACACCACTTTTACGAGATGGCGTGCAGCTCGGACAATATTGATCATATCCACCTCAAACTTGGTGTGGATGTTGTCAAGGCCTTGGACTTGGGGCAAATTTGCTCTATAGCGCCCCCTTGAATTTTTCAGTGGAACAGCCCCACCACAGTTTTGCCCACAGACTCACGAAACTCAGCTGAATTGTAGAACAGGGCAGTACCTACAAAAAACTATCTTGGACCAATAAGCACAAAAAAGCTCTATAGCGCCCCATGGCGCATGTTGGGGGCGCTGCAATTAGAAAAAATGTTGTGTAAAATAAAGCAAAACTCAAAGCAGTACCAAAACAAGACTGCAGTATGTAATGAGGCGGCTGGACAAAAAAGCTCTATAGCGCCCCATGGCGCCTGTTGGGGGCGCTGCAATTGGAAAAAATGTGTAAAATAAAGCAAAACTCAAAGTACATTGTCGCACATGTTGACTGTCACCATGCTGCAATGTGTTCTCAAACAGCATAATGTAGACAGAATATGACATGTAATAGTAACTGTACATTATATCAGTGAAATAAAGTTGTACATTGTCGCACATGTTGACTGTAGCCATGCTGCAATGTGTTCTCAAACAGCATAATGTGGACAGAATATGACATGTAATAGTAACTGTACATTATATCAGTGAAATAAAGTTGTACATTGTCGCACATGTTGACTGTAGCCATGCTGCAGTGTGTTCTCAAACAGCATAATGTGGACAGAATATGACATGTAATAGTAACTGTACATTATATCAGTGAAATCAAGTTGTACATTGTCGCACATGACTCCTGAAGGCCAGATCTGAGTCTATGAGAGCTGTCTGAAACTTCTTGTGGTTATTAAGACCGATATTATAAAGAACGATATTATGCACATTTCGACGTGCGCACATTTCGACGTGCGCGCATATGCGAGGGCCCGACCATCGCTGCTTGCAGCTTTAATTATTTTTTTTATATTTTCCACCCAATGAATTGCCTTTTTCAAGGCATATCCCCAAAAACTCATGAAAATTGCGTACCCCCCCAAAGTCGGGTGTAAAATTTCGTATTTTGGGGGTCTCGCGCACGAGCGTACAGAAATGGCTCTACGGCGCCACCTAGGTTTCGGTTTCGGAGGAGCCCCCGGACACGGTTTCATCCACGCGGATGAGGATTTGGGGGTGTATGAAACATCGAGACGCAAAAAAGTCTCTTGGTGACCCGGGTTTCGGTAAAGGGTACGGCGGCCATTTTGGGTCAAAGTTCACTTTTGTGTTTTTGGTCATTTCCAGGGGTCGTATTTGAACGAACTCCTCCTAGGGCTTTCGTCCGATCCTTTTGAAACTTGGCGTGTGTGTTCATGAGGCTTTGACGATGAAAAGTTATCAAAATCATAACTTTTTGATGTACTATGTCAGAGGGGCGGGGCCACGAAATCTCCATTTTGCCATAAAATTTCAAAGTGCTATAACTTTGTGAAAAATTCTCCAATCTTCACCAAACTTTGAATATATAATGGCAGTCTGGCCTAAAATACATTTCCACAAAAATATTCGGTGATTTTCATAGCGCCTCCTAGTGACGACAAAAAACACCACTTTTACGAGATGGCGTGCAGCTCGACAATATTCATCATATCCACCTCAAACTAGGTGTGGATGTTGTCAAGGCCTTGGACTTGACATCTGAGAAATAATTTCAACTTTTCATAAAAGGGCGTGGCCGTGACGGCGCGTCAAAGTGGACGCTGCCTTTTTTTTCACCGAAAAACCAGACTCCCTTTACTTTTTGGCTGATTTTCAGGCAAAACTGTTCGGCTATCATATACTTTGTCACAGCTGTCTGAAACTTGGGGTTGTTAAGACCAATGTTGCAATTCGGCTGCATAATTAATGAGGGGGCGGGGCAAAGCGCTCTATAGCGCCCCCTTGAATTTTTCTTTGGGACAGCCCCGCCACAGTTTTGGAACACAGATTATGAAACTCAGCGATTGTATAGCATCACAAGACCTACAAAAAAGTCTCTTGGAGCAATAAACAATGAACAGAAAGCAAGATATTTAATAATGAAAATCGCATTTCCGGTGTTTGTTTCCTGGTTGACAAGGGGTATGTTTGAACGAACTCCTCCTAGGAATTGTTCCAATTCACTTCAAACTTGGTAAGTGTGTTCACATAGACTTCCTGAGTAAAGTTATCAAAACGATGAATTTTGGGGAATCGCTGTGGGCATGGCGCTCTATGAAAATCTGCATTTTTGCTGTTTCGGCCTGGTTGACAAGGGGTCATGTTTGAACGAACTCCTCTAGGGATTGTGTCCAATTCACTTCAAACTTGGTAAGTGGTGTTCACATAGACTTCCTGAGTAAAAGTATCAAAACGATGAATTTTGGGGAATCGCTGTGGGCGTGGCGCTCTATGAAAATCGGCATTTTGCTGTTCTGGGCTGGTTGACAAGGGGTCATGTTTGAACGAACTCCTCCTAGGGATTGTATCCAATTCACTTCAAACTTGGTAGTCTGTCAAATAGACTTCCTGAGTAAAAGTTATCAAAATTATGAATTTTGGGGAATCGCTGTGGCGTGGCGCTCTATGAAAATCGTCATTTTTGCTGTTCGGCCTGGTTGACAAGGGGTCATGTTTGAACGAACTCCTCCTAGGATTGTGTCCAATTCACTTCAAACTTGGTAAGTGTGTTCACATAGACTTCCTGAGTAAAGTTATCAAAACGATGAATTTTGGGGAATCGCTGTGGGCGTGGCGCTCTATGAAAATCGTCATTTTTGCTGTTTCGCTGGTTGACAAGGGGTCATGTTTTGAACGAACTCCTCCTAGGGATTGTGTCCAATTCATTAAAACTTGGTAAGTGTGTTCACATAGTCTTCCTGAGTAAAAGTTATCAAAACGATGAATTTTGGGAATCGCTGTCGGCGTGGCGCTCTATAAAATCGCATTTTTGCTGTTCTGGGCTGGTTGACAAGGGGTCATGTTTGAACGAACTCCTCCTAGGGATTGTGTCCAATTCACTTCAACTGGTAGTGTCTGTTCAAATAGACTTCCTGAGAAAAGTTATCAAAACGATGAATTTTGGGGAATCGCTGTGGGCGTGGCGATGCATAAAAATATTGAAAGAAGTAATCGGCAGGAAGACATTCACAGAGCTGTCT
>ML240648.1:0-12877 GCA_004119915.2 Collichthys lucidus | reverse complement strand
TTCACCACCACGGCGACCAGCAGCCCGCCGAACGCCTGGTTGAAGATGACGCACCACACCATGTCCGTGTAGCCGAACAGGAAGCCGCGCTCGGCGATGGTGGCGCCGTCGTTCCACCACATTCCCAGCATGCCGAGCGCTGTGCCGAAGATCCCCAGCTGCACGTTCCTCACCCAGACGGAGGCGGAGCTTCCCTTCAGGATCTTCTCGAAGTAAACGCCGGCGAAGCCCGACGACAGGCAGCTGATCACCACGGCAACCAGACCCACCGTGTAGTTCTGATTGGAGCTGTCCGACACGGACGCCTCCTTCTTCCCCTCCTGCTGCACCTGACAGGAAACGCATCATCGAGCATGTCAGATAACGGCCTGCTGCACATTACGGTCACAGGGTCAGGTGACAGGAAGTACCTGTACGATGGCGACGCCGGCGAACAGCAGCAGCAGAGAGACCCACTGGACTCTGGACAGAGACTTCCTCAACATCAACACGCTGAACAGAGCCGTGGTCAGAATCTTCAGCTGGTACGTCACCTGCAGGTGCAGACAGGTGAGTCAGGCACCGTGACGCTGTCACTGATGAGGTCACTGACTCTGGGACTCACCTGGAAGGTGGCGGCCGGCAGGTTGGAGATGGCCACGTACTGCAGGTTGTTCTGCAGAGTGTAGATGAGCGACGGGACGGCGAGCTTCAGAGTGTCTTTGTACTGAAAGACCACGGCGTCCACGAGGAAGACGACGGTGTCCTTCACACTGACTGAAGACAGACAGGCAGAGACAGGCAGAGAGACAGGCAGAGAGAGAGAGACAGAGAGAGACAGGCAGAGAGACAGGCAGAGAGACAGGCAGAGAGACAGGCAGAGAGACAGGCAGAGAGAGACAGAGAGAGACAGAGAGACAGACAGAGAGACAGAGAGAGAGAGAGAGAGACAGACAGACAGAGAGGTCTGAGGTCATTCTACACACATGCTGCTTGTAAACGTCATTTTAATAGCATGTTAACATTGTGTAGACGTTGTGTAAGTGTTGTGTAGATGTTGTGTAAATGTTGTGTAGACGTTGCGTGAGCCTCACATCTCTTCTGCAGCAGGATGATGAGCAGACACGTCAGCACCTTCAGGATCTCTGCCATGACGACGGCTGACGTTGTGAAGAAGCGGTCGCCCGGCAACGTGCGGACGTATCGGATGCTGAGGATGAGCGACGCATTCTGGACTACCAGGACCGCCAAACTGATGTACTTCAACTTCCTGTTGACTGCACGAGACACAGTGTTCATTACCTGACATCCATTATCCAACCATTCAATGTCCAACCATTCATTATCCAACCATTCAATGTCCAACCATTCATTATCCAACCATTCATTATCCAACCATTCAATGTCCAACCATTCAATGTCCAACCATTCATTATCCAACCATTCATGTCAACCATTCAATGTCCAACCATTCATTATCCAACTGTCCATTATCCAACCATTCATTATCCAACCATTCAATGTCCAACCATTCAATGTCCAACCATTCAATGTCCAACCATTCATTATCCAACCATCCAATGTCCAACCATTCAATGTCCAACCATTCATTATCCAACCATTCATTATCCAACCGTCCATTATCCAACCATTCATTATCCAACCATTCAATGTCCAACCATTCAATGCCCAACCATTCATTATCCAACCATTCATTATCCAACCATTCAATGCCCAACCATTCAATGTCCAACCATTCATTATCCAACCATTCAATGCCCAACCATTCATTATCCAACCATTCATTATCCAACCATTCATTATCCAACCATTCATTATCCAACCATTCATTATCCAACCATTCATTATCCAACCATTCAATGCCCAACCATTCATTGTCCAACCATTCATTATCCAACCATTCATTATCCAACCATTCATTATCCAACCATTAATTGTCCAACCATTCATTATCCAACCATTCATTATCCAACCATTCAATGCCCAACCATTCATTATCCAACCATTCATTATCCAACCATTCATTATCCAACCATTCAATGCCCAACCATTCATTATCCAACTGTCCATTATCCAACCATTCATTATCCAACCATTCATTATCCAACCATTCATTATCCAACCATTCATGATCCAACCATTCATTATCCAACCATTCAATGTCCAACCATTCATTATCCAACCATTCATTATCCAACCATTCAATGTCCAACCATTCATTATCCAACCATTCATTATCCAACCATTCATTATCCAACCATTCATTGTCCAACCATTCATGTCCAACCATTCATTATCCAACTGTCCATTATCCAACCATTCATTGTCCAACCATTCATTATCCAACCATTCATTGTCCAACCATTCATTATCCAACCATTCAATGTCCAACCATTCATTATCCAACCATTCAATGTCCAACCATTCATTATCCAACTGTCCATTATCCAACCATTCATTATCCAACCATTCATTATCCAACCATTCATTGTCCAACCATTCAATGTCCAACCATTCATTATCCAACATCCATTATCCAACCATTCATTATCCAACCATTCATTATCCAACCATTCATTATCCAACCATTCATTATCCAACCATTCATTATCCAACATTCATTATCCAACTGTCCATTATCCAACCATTCATTATCCAACCATTCATTATCCAACCATTCAATGTCCAACCATTCATTATCCAACTTCCATTATCCAACCATTCATTATCCAACATCCATTATCCAACCATTCATTATCCAACATTCATTATCCAACTGTCATTATCCAACCATTCATTATCCAACCATTCATTATCCAACCATTCATTATCCAACCATTCAATGTCCAACCATTCATTATCCAACCATTCAATGTCCAACCATTCATTATCCAACGTCCATTATCCAACCATTCATTATCCAACCATTCATTATCCAACCATTCATTATCCAACATTCATGATTCAACCATTCATTATCCAACATCCATTATCCAACCATCCATTATCCAACCATTCATTATCCAACCATTCATTATCCAACCATTCAATGTCCAACCATCCATTATCCAACCATTCAATGTCCAACATCCATTATCCAACATCCATTATCCAACCATTCATTATCCAACCATTCATTATCCAACCATTCAATGTCCAACCATTCATTATCCAACATTCATTATCCAACCATTCATTATCCAACCATTCAATGTCCAACATCCATTATCCAACATCCATTATCCAACCATTCATTATCCAACCAGCCATTATCCAACCATTCAATGTCCAACATCCATTATCCAACATCCATTATCCAACCATTCATTATCCAACCATCCATTATCCAACCATTCATTATCCAACCATTCAATGTCCAACCATTCATTATCCAACCATCCATTATCCAACCATTCATTATCCAACCATTCATTATCCAACCATTCATTATCCAACCATTCAATGTCCAACCATCCATTATCCAACCATCCATTATCCAACCATCATTATCCAACCATTCATTATCCAACCATTCATTATCCAACCATCCATTATCCAACCATCATTATCCAACCATTCATTATCCAACATCCATTATCCAACCATTCATTATCCAACCATCCATTATCCAACCATTCATTATCCAACCATTCAATGTCCAACCATTCATTATCCAACCATTCATTATCCAACCATTCATTATCCAACCATTCATTATCCAACCATTCAATGTCCAACCATCCATTATCCAACCATTCATTATCCAACCATCCATTATCCAACCATTCATTATCCAACCATTCATTATCCAACCATCCATTATCCAACCATTCATTATCCAACCATTCATTATCCAACCATTCAATGTCCAACCATCCATTATCCAACCATTCATTATCTAACCATCCATTATCCAACCATTCATTATCCAACCATTCATTATCCAACCATTCATTATCCAACCATTCATTATCCAACCATTCAATGTCCAACCATTCATTATCCAACATCCATTATCCAGCGACAGGCTGTTTACACACACCCTGAGCTAACACACACACACACACACACACACACACACACACACCACACACACACACACACACAGGCACACCCTGAGCTAACATGCTATCAGCTTAATTATGTCTATTAAAATAAAGGCGCGAGCTTGACTCGTTAAACACCTGACAGGTAAACACTGTCCTCGTCACGTCACGTGTCAGCTGACCTCGCTGGTTACCACACACACACACACACACACACACACACACACACACTCTCTCTCTCTGTCTCTCTCTGACGTCACGGACTTTAATTAATCATAAATGACGTTTTAATTATGACTGGACGCGTCAGCTCATCAGGCAGCCCCCCGGGTTCAGAGCCTGTGGCCCGGTGTGAGATGAGCTTCTCTGCCGGTCCTCGGGTCTCCTCTCCGGGTCCTTACCGTCGCTCTGACCCCGGCTGGCTGCCTTGTCCTCGGGCGGCTGGCTGTGGCTCCCCCCGGCCATGCTGCTGCCTCTGCCCGCTGTCCGCTCGGCTAACGGCCCGCTAGCCTCTCAACTAGCCCTGTCACAGTCTGGACCGGACCGGCACTGAGGTCCGGATTCTGGTTCGGGTGGAAGTGAGAGGCAAACACTGCACCGGGCTCGTGGTGGAGACGTCTGCGGGGGGACCACCGCAAACATCGGCATGAAAACAGACCGTGGAGGCTGATGTGTCCCGGAAGTGAAGGAACTACATCGGCGAAGATGGGACAGACTAACAGGATGTATCACTCTGAAGAGAAACCAGTGAAACATTTAGTAAGAACAAAGAATTTTATTGTATCCATCAGTGAACTCAACATAATGAACTGTTCAAATGATTCTTATTGGACAGTCTGTGAGGACGTCACGGAGACTACGTCCAGGTTTTAGACAGTCTGCAGGGACGTCTCAGAGACTACATCCAGGTTTTAGACAGTCTGCGGGGACGTCACGGAGACTACGTCCAGGTTTTAGACAGTCTGCGAGGACGTCTCAGAGACTACATCCAGGTTTTAGACAGTCTGCGGGGACGTCACGGAGACTACGTCCAGGTTTTAGACAGTCTGCGGGGACGTCACAGAGACTACGTGCAGGTTTTAGACAGTCTGCGGGGACGTCACGGAGACTACGTCCAGGTTTTAGACAGTCTGCGGGGACGTCATGGAGACTACGTCCAGGTTTAGACAGTCTGCGGGGACGTCACAGAGACTACGTCCAGGTTTTAGACAGTCTGCGGGGACGTCACAGAGACTACGTCCAGGTTTTAGACAGTCTGCAGGGACGTCTCAGAGACTACGTCGGTGCCAGTTCACCTCCTGGGCACTTGAGCAAGGCACCGACCCCCCAACTGCCCATCACTCCACCAGCTCTCTCCACATTTGCATGTCTATGCCTTGTACTGCATGTGTGTGTGTGTGTGTGTGTGTGTGTGTGTGTGTGTGTCCGGGTTAAAATGCATGTAAATAAAAAATAGAGTAAATAAAGAATAAAGTTTATCTCTGAATAAACAGTCAGAGTGAGACCTCTGCTTCCTCCTCCTCCTGTCAACAATCACTTCCTTGTTCTCCTTCAGGTTGAACATGGAGGAATCTCATTGGCTGCTGGGTGGACGCCTCACCTGTCAGAGGACTGTCACCTTGTTTGCATCGTTCAAGATGTTTTTATTCAAAATCTTTGTTAAAGTGAAAGTTCAGAAATATTCGTTGAGCAGCTGTTTAATGTTTGTAAACACTGAATCATGGGTAACGTAGTCTGAGACACAAAAGACTCGAAGTGATAAAAACATTTATTCAGATCTTTTGATCCATAAATTCATATTTAATATAAATAAACAGAAACAAGTGACCATGAGCCACTTTGAAGTATCTACAGTGACATGAACAGAACCAGAACCAGCTGAACATGAACCAAACATTCTGATTATTCATGTGAATAAATTAAAACGGATCAATAAATAAACAGGAAGTCATCCAGCCCTGCTGCAGATAAATTAAATTAAATTAAAAGTCAGCTGAGAGCACTTCCTGTCTTTAAGTCCAGTGTGAGTGAGGCCCGGTTCTGGAGCCGGTCAGGGTTCTGTCCCAGGCGGTTCTACAGAGACTGGCTGGGCAGAGAGGCGTGCTCCTCCTGCAGGTCTCCTCCCTCCTCCTCCATCCAGGGGTGGGTCAGGATCTCCTCCAGGGTTGGACGCTCCTCGGGCCGGTACGACAGACACCAGCGAATCAGAGACTGGCATTCTGGTGAGGAACAGGAAGAGCCCAGGTTAGACATGCAGGGTTCCCACACCCTTTTCATGAACAAATTCAAGCACTTTCAAGCACCAGTTTTTCCATTTTTCCAGCACCTTTAAATAGGTAGCCTACTAGTTGTGTTTGCCATGATGGTCATGGGAAGCGCAGCGGTGCCACTGTATGGCATAATAATATGGGTCTAATAGGTGGGTTGCACGTTACGTCACGTCTGCGCGCGAACCTTAAGTGGTGGTCAACTGGTGGTTAACTGGTGGCACAGCCCAATTGATATCACAGTGTTTTCAGCTTCCACAATGCCTCAATTTTGTGCAGTTTTTGGCTGTTCCAATCGGTCTAACCGAGAGAAGGGAAAGGGTTACTACCGAGTACCTAAGGTAATCGTCCATAGAGGTGAAAAATGGAAAAAACTGTCCGAACAACGACGTAAAAAGTGGATAGCTAATCTTCGTTTAAAGACTAAGGGAGCTGAAACTGCTTATGCTCGTGTCTGCGGCGACCACTTTGTTAAAGGTATGTGTGTCTTCGGGATAAGGATTGGCTCTAAGGGCTGGGTCGGTCGGGCTGTGGTGCGAAGCGGGGCTGGGCTCGAGCGGGGCCCCTCAGTCCGCGCGGCGCCTCGTGGCGCGGAAGGCGGGCCGGCGGAGGGGACTGGGTACGGCGGTCGGCGGCGGCGACTCTGGACACGCGCCGGGCCCTTCTCGCGGATCTCCCCAGCTACGGCGCCCGCCGGTGCCCCGTTCGCTTCCAGGAGCTTCCTGTCCACCAACAATGACTAACACATAAACCACGCCCGTTTCCAAGGAAACAAAACGCTATCTTTAGAAAAGTAATTCCGCACTTAAAGTGGGCTACCTTTAATTACAAACATTCTGTGTCAGATCGAAAAAATGAAGTTTTGAATAGGTTTCAATGGCTCCAAGCCCAGGTTGTCCACCACTTCAAATTCGAGCGCTCCCGTGATGACGTAACTGCAACCCACCTATTAGCATTATTTCATATGGTGGTAGATTGACTGTTTAGATTTTTAACTTATTGTGAACTGGCTTGTATTCTCAGCTTGTGAGCGGTGTATTGTGTAACTACCATAGTGCAATAACAGTGACCAATAGACTTCACAAAAAATTCAAGCATTTTCAAGGAATTCAAGCACCCGTGGGAACCCTGGACATCAAGATCAACCAATCAGGCTTCATGAGAGCAGGGAGGTGGGCGGGGCCTCTGCTCACCTGTAGAGAGCCGTCGCGTGAAAGGGGGCGTGGCCCCGATGATCTCCTGGTCGCACTCGAAGGGGATGTCCCCGCAGACCATGTCGAACAGGAGGACGCCCAGAGACCAGACGGTGAGCGGGACGGCCTCGTAGGACTGAGACAGGATCCACTCAGGAGGACTGTAGACCCTCGTACCTGCGGGAGGAGACAGGTGTGAGCGCGTCTGGATAACCTCCACCGATTGGTCAGATGTGTCAGGTGTGTGTCGTGGTGTCTCCTCACCTTCGAACTCTCCGTACGGCGCCTCCGTCAGCGGCGCTCCGGACCCGAAGTCGACGATCTTCACCTCGAGCGTCCGCGTGTCCACCACGATGTTCTCGTCTTTGACGTCCCGGTGCACGACGCCGTGAGCGTGGACGAATCGCAGAGCCTCCACGATCTGCCTGAAGAACCTGACAGACACCAACAGAACCTTTGAGACGGGGAGCGGACACGGACAGAACCAGAACCAGCACAGGGTGCCATGCGGGGAGACCCACCTGAGGGCGAGGCGCTCCGACAGCGCTCCCGTCTCCGTGATGAAGTCGAACAGGTCCTGACACTGAGGCGGCCGCTCCAGAACCAGCAGGAAGCCCCGCCCCTCCACCTCGAACCAGTCCAGCATGCGGACCACGGCGCCGTGCCCGCCGGCCTCCGACAGCCGCTGCAGCAGAGCGATCTCCATGGGAACCGGACCGAGCTCGCCGGGCTGCGGGGACAGGAAGTTCACGTCAGAATGATGTCACAGGTCACACTGTGACTTCCTGTTTGAGTCATGGTCTGCAGGTGTCAGGTGTTTTTCCTGTGGGGGGGGGCTCTGATGACACATAATGATGTCATCGCTGAGGGGAAGTCCTGATCACAGGTTTCCGTGGGAACCAGGGGCCTGCCCCCGCCCACACCTGTCATTCACCTGTGAGTCCAGCAGAGGGCAGAGCTGACCTGAGGTCCGCTCGCTTTAACTGTCGGTGCACCGGGTCAGACCGGACCGGTCAGACCGGGTCAGACCGAACCGGGTCAGATCGGACCCTCAGACCGTGTCAGACCGGACCAGGTCAGACCGGGTCAGACCGGACCAGACCGGACCGGGTCAGACCGGGTCAGACACTCACCAGGCGGGCCCACTGCTGGACTCTGTCCCTGCAGATCTGTTTGACGGCGACCTGCAGGGACAAAAAGGACAGACGTCAGTTTGTCTACAAACAGGAAACAGGAAACAGAATGTGACCACGTGACCGGAGGGCTGAGGTCTGACCTGGAGTCCATCAGAGAGTCTCTGACCCGAAAACACAGAACCGAAACCACCGCTGCCGAGCAGAGACCCACAGCTGTACAGAGAGCAGAAGGCCTGCTTCACTGAGACACACACACACACACACACACACACACACACACACACACACACACACACACACACACACACAACACACACACACACACACACGTTCAGGATGGGCCATATTTCAACATTTACACAAAAAATTCACCATTTAAATTATTCTGTTTACACTGCTGTCTGTTAAATACATTAAACATGTATATTTATATTAAATAAATTAAACATGTATATTTATATTAAATACATTAAACATGTATATTTATATTAAATAAATTAAACATGTATATTTATATTAAATACATTAAACATGTATATTTATATTAAATACATTAAACATGTATATTTATATTAAATACATTAAACATGTATATTTATATTAAATACATTAACATGTATATTATATTAAATACATAAACATGTATGTGTATATTTATATTAAATACATTAAACATGTATATTTATATTAAATAAATTAAACATGTAATTTATATTTAATACATTAAACATGTATATTTATATAATACATTAAACATGTATATTTATTTAAATACATTAAACATGTATATTTATATTAAATACATTAAACATGTATATTTATATTAAATAATTAAACATGTATATTTATATTTAATACATTAAACATGTATATTTATATTAAATACATTAACATGTATATTTATATTAAATACATTAAACATGTATGTGTATATTATATAAATACATTAAACATGTATATTTATATTAAATACATTAAACATGTATATTTATATTAAATACATTAAACATGTATATTTATATTAAATACATTAAACATGTATATTTATATTAAATACATTAAACATGTATATTTATATTAATACATTAAACATGTATATTTATATTAAATACATTAAACATGTATGTGTATATTTATATTAAATACATTAAACATGTATATTATATTAAATACATTAAACATGTATATTATATTAAATACATTAAACATGATATTTATATTAAATACATTAAACATGTATGTATATTTATATTAAATACATTAAACATGTATATTTATATTAAATAAATTAAACATGTATATTTATATTAAATACATTAAACATGTATATTTATATTAAATACATTAAACATGTATGTGTATATTTATATTGAATACATTAAACATGTATATTTATATTAAATACATTAAACATGTATGTGTATATTTATATTGAATACATTAAACATGTATATTTATATTAAATACATTAAACATGTATATTTATATTAAATACATTAAACATGTATATTTATATTAAATACATTAAACATGTATATTTATATTAAATACATTAAACATGTATATTTATATTAAATACATTAAACATGTATGTGTAATTTATATTGAATACATTAAACATGTATATTTATATTAAATACATTAAACATGTATATTTTATATTAAATAATACATTAAACATGTATATTTATATTAAATACATTAAACATGTATATTTATATTAAATACATTAAACATGTATATTTATATTGAATACATTAAACATGTATATTTATATTAAATACATTAAACATGTATGTGTATATTTATATTAAATACATTAAACATGTATATTTATATTAAATACATTAAACATGTATATTTATATTAAATACATTAAACATGTATATTTATATTAAATACATTAAACATGTATGTGTATATTTATATTAAATACATTAAACATGTATATTTATATTAAATAAATTAAACATGTATATTTATATTTAATACATTAAACATGTATATTTATATTAAATACATTAAACATGTATGTGTATATTTATATTAAATACATTAAACATGTATATTTATATTAAATACATTAAACATGTATATTTATATTAAATACATTAAACATGTATGTGTATATTTATATTAAATACATTAAACATGTATATTTATATTAAATACATTACAACATGTATATTTATATTAAATAAATTAAACATGTATATTTATATTTAATACATTAAACATGTATATTTATTAAATACATTAAACATGTATGTGTATATTTATATTAAATACATTAAACATGTATATTTATATTAAATACATTAAACATGTATATTTATATTAAATACATTAAACATGATGTGTATATTTATATTAAATACATTAAACATGTATATTTATATTAAATACATTAAACATGTATATTTATATTAAATACATTAAACATGTATGTGTATATTTATATTGAATACATTAAACATGTATGTGTATATTTATATTAAATACATTAAACATGTATGTGTATATTTATATTGAATACATTAAACATGTATATTTATATTAAATACATTAAACATATATGTGTATTTACCGGGCTTTCCTCGGTCCTCCTCCAGGTGGCGCTCCGCGGCTCTCTTCTCGAACATGTTCTCGGTGAGTCGGTCAGTCGCGGGTCGTCGCTTCCATCGTGTCGTCGGTTAAATTCCCGTCGGTCGTTTTTAAAACTGTTTCCGTTTCCCGCCTTCTTTCTCCCGCTTGTAAAATCCAGACACGAGCGCAGGTATATAAATATTATATATAATAAATATTATGTAGAATATTTATATGAAATGTTTGATGGACCTGTCTGTCTGTCTGTCTGTCTGTCTGTCTGTCTGTCTGTCTGTCTGTCTGTCTGTCTGTCTGTCTGTCTCGCGCTTCTGATTTGTTCTGTATTTATACTCCTCTGTCTGACCACGCCCACGCTCTCCCTCGCTGTCCTATCAGCGCCGTCCAATGTGTTCAATGTTTTGAACCGTTCCGCCAATCAGATTCAAGCTGTGGTTAAAATCATGAATATTCAAATTGCGCGAGAGGAATTCGTAGAATTCAGAGTAGCGCGCGCTGATGACGGGAAAGAGAGGACGGTTTACCCAACACACACACACCACACACACACACACACACACACACACACACACACACACACACACACACACAGAGACACACGCACACACACACACACACAGAGACACACACACACACACACACACACACGCGCACACACACACACACACACACACACACACACGCACACACAGACAGACACACACACACACACACACACACGCACACACACGCACACACACGCACACACACACACACACACGCACGCACACACACACACACGCACACACACTCTAACGGTTCCTCCTCACACGTAGCACGCGCTCTCTCGTTTCCTCTCCGTTGCGCACGCGCATAGGCACGCGGCCGAGGTGTTTCTCGGTAGGACTCGGTAAAGTTCGTCACAGACCGATTTAAACAGCGTGACAGATCATCAGGACACGTCCGGTTTCAGTTTCCTGTCAAAATAAAAGTCAGATTAAGAATTTACAAGAAAGTCCGAATTAGATCACCACGTCACCACGGAGGAACTTCCTTTTATGGTCTGAAAGCACGTATGCATTATTTATACCTGCTGTACCTGATTCATGTGTAACCAGCATGTTAGTATGACTCTGACCTGACCTTTACCTGTCCTGCTGACAGAGGACACATGTCTTCAGTCTGGACGGACACATCCACACACCACAGAGGACACAGAGGACACATCAGACGACAACAAGAAAAAGGAAACGAGAAGGAAGACAAGAACAGGGAGAGAGGAAGAAAGAGAGGGAGAAAGAGAAGGAGAGAGGAAGACAAGAGGAGGGAGAAAGAGAAGGAGAGAGGAAGACAAGAGGAGAGAGAGGAAGACAAGAGGAGGGAGAGGAAGACAAGAGGAGGGAGAGGAAGACAAGAGGAAGAAAGAGAAGGAGAGAGGAAGACAAGAGGAGGGAGAGGAAGACAAGAGGAAGAAAGAGAAGGAGAGAGGAAGACAAGAGAGAGAGAAGGAGAGAGGAAGACGAAAGAGAGGGAGAGAGGAAGACAAGAGGAAGAAAGAGAAGGAGAGAGGAAGACAAGAGGAAGAAAGAGAAGGAGAGAGGAAGAAAGAGAAGGAGAGAGGAAGACAGAGACAGAGATAAAGACGTGATGAA
>ML240647.1:0-28947 GCA_004119915.2 Collichthys lucidus | reverse complement strand
ATATTGCCATTTAGAGCATTTATTTGTAGAAATTGACAACTGGTAAAAATAACAAAAAAAGATGCAGTGTATTCAGACCTTGACTAATTCAAAGAAAACATGTTCCTATTCATTTTTAAACAACAAAGCACTAACATTTTAACTTAGGAAGAGTTTAGAAATCATTATTGGTGGGATAATCTCAATCTTTAATCACAGCGATGGTTTTTGTAATCTTCCTCATAAAATAAGATTTGGTTCAGGTGATCACCTGATCAATGTCTCATTAAGTAGAATGAGGCTTGTGTTGGAATCTAACAAACACTGGAATGGACTGGCTGCCATAGATGTAGAGATGCTGATTTAGGTAACATTTGTGAGAGTGGTCTCATAATTTTTTGATAGTATTACCTAGCCTTCGTGTCCATCATTATTGCCAAAATTACTTTCACTCACCTGAGCTGTCGTCTTCAGAACTGCTCCCAGCTAGTAAAAGAATTGTTGATCCACCACTTGAGTCTGCATCATAATCTTCTACCTGGTCACTTGGAGAGAAGTCAGTGTGACGTCTTTTGGTTGAACTGCTTCTCTCTGGTCTGGGCCCCTGCTTCTTCTGTGGGGTCTTCACATTCAGAATTCTCTTCTGAAGATAACTGTACATGCTCATCTGTGGTGAAGAAAGTCACTTATTGAAAAATATTTGAATATTACACAACTTTTCAAGAAAATAATATGGCTAGAATTGTCATCACTGACATGTTTGATGGATTCATCTTCATCCTGTAGCATGGGATAATACTCCACTAGTCTCTTAGCCATTGCAGTGACCTCATGCTTTGAAGGGTACCGGAGCTCCTCTCCTTGGTGACTTGCTCTCAAGATTGAAATCATGCTGGTAACAGTGTTCCTCACCAGCCTGCATCTCAGCTCTTTGGACATGGCAGATCCCCCCTCTCTACCAGTGCAGGCCATCTCAAAATGGTGCTCACGAGCTAGTTCCAACTCAGTGTCTGTGTAGATCACATATTGTGGAGGACTAGGAAGATGTAGGGTTTTCTTCACCACAGGAGTGGATGTGCGGGGGGATACTGGAGGTGATCTTTGAAGTGATGACACAGTTCCTGTTTCACCTGGGCCAGCTTTGTCTGGTAAAGTGGCATTCTCATCCTCAGAAAGAAAACATAATTATTACAAGGTTAATGACAGACACAATTAGAAACAACATGTTACAGTTCAGGGAACTGGACCCTGAAAACTAGTGCAGTAAAACAAAAAAAGAGTTTATTAACTCACAGAGGCACCACAGGAACTCACAGCATGGACACAGACGAACCAACAAAGGACAAAACCGGGAAAACACTGAGGTCAGATACATGAGGAAACAAGACACAGGTAGGGCAATCGCATACATGTACACATACTTAACACTAATCAACTTGACAAAGTAAATTGCAATGCCTGTTATTTCATCTATTATCTATGAATAAATCTAAGTAGGAAAAAAAAGCATAATCAATAATTCAGTTAAATGGTAATACACATCAATATTATTTAGCATATGCGACAACACCTAAACATACCATTTAGAACTGAAACAGTAACATCATCCAATTCCTCCATGTTAAGGCCCTTTTGGTTGATCCTGGAAGGCACAAAAAAACATCACAAGTCATGGATAGGTAAAGTTAGATCAGTCTAGACCAGGTTTTCAGTCTTTCAGCTGTCAAAAGTGACACAGGCTAAATTCAATATGTGGAAATGACAAACAATAGGGCAAACAGTAACTTAAATGTCATTATTCAACCATTTACCACCTTAAAGCTACTCCAGCTTAGCTAGCCTTGGCTATGATGAATACACTTTCTCCTATATCCTTTATTCACAGATTCAAAACAGTTCTAACCTAAATTATGTGTGGATTATATTATCTGAAGTGCCTAATAATCATTTAAAGATAGTAAACTGTGTGATTATGTTGAACTATTGCTTTTAAGAATGTTGTATAACCAGAGTGTTTTTCCAGAAGTTGCAGCTTGTGTCTGAGTGCTGAGGTCTGTGTGTGAGCATAACAAGAGATCGCACCAGGGCACAGGGTGTACTAGAAACTGTTACAAAACATCTGAATCCACATGTTGATACTACCAAGGTCAGGATGGCCTGAGAAAAGAGCACACACACACACCCACACCCACACCCAGGCAACGGCTGCACCCAGCAGATAACCCTGTATGAAGATAATAACAAATATGTAAACGCCCTAGACTGTGTGATGTATGTCCGTTTGTGTGAATTAATAAAACGAGCCGGAGCCAGAGAGCCCCAGAACTCAGCAGAGCGTGAAGGTGTACAGACCGCGGGGTCTGTAAGAACTGAAAGCTGCCTTCTCCCTCTTGCAACAGGTGAAACTGAAGTACTCGTCTTTGTCTTCTTTAAACTGAACATCTCTCTTCTCTACATCAGGTCTACAGAATTCGGGGTGGTTTGCATCACCACAACACATGTCAAATCAATAAAACACGATGATTTTCTTTTTTTACAGAGCGTGCTCAGCACACATAGCTAGCCAGGCCTCCCTCTCATCCACACAGAGCTGCGCTCACCTGCTAGCTTCATGTGTATTAGCACCCTTCTAGCACGTTACTGTTGCTTTCAATATATCCACATTCATAGAGCACATGATAAAAATCAACAACGTTTTTGATTAGTCGCAGGAGAAAAGCACAAGAAAACATTTCTAACCATGTTGTAGCGCCAAACCTGCAAAGTCATCTAACATTAGCTAAATTAGCGAGCTGGATTTCAGATTGAAGAGGCCGATTTATTCATTGATACGGCCGCAGTTTTCGCGATGAGTGGAGTAAATGTGAAGGGTAAAACTGTAACGTAGTTGTAAAATGTATAACTTTATAATTTTTATAACGTTATTTTCTACTTACCGCAGCAGAATCTAGTCCCGACCATAGACATATATACATAGACGCAGCATTCAGCGCTGAATCGTATGTAAACGGCGCCGCCATATTGTTTCGGGCAGATCTGCCGGTAAACTAATACAAGGAAATGGACTGAACTTCATAAAGCGCCTTTAAGTTAATGCCTCTTACACACCCATTCACACACACACACTAATATATCTGGGAAACAAACAGGCACCAAAAACAACGTATGTAACTTTTAAAGTGATGATTATAAATGTTTACTTCTTATGTAAGCACCAAACCAACTTATGTATTTCTCTAATGCTGAGTGTTTACAGCTACCAGCTACTAATGTGTGTAACACTGTTACTGTGATGATAAATATTGAAATATTTATATTTAACATTTAATCTGTGTCTATAATATATATATATATATATATATATATATATATATATATATATATATATATATATATATATATATACACACACACACACACACACACACATATATATATATGTCTGTGTTTCTGTGTGTCTGTGTGTGTGTACTATATGTATGTATATATGTTCATGTGTAATGTACACGTTAGTGCTCTTTATTCAGAAACCCTCATGTCACATCTACATTTCAGGATCTGGTTATTATAGACACAGATTAAATGTTAAATATAAATATTTCAATATTTATCATCACAGTAACAGTGTTACACACATTAGTAGCTGGTAGCTGTAAACACTCATCATTAGAGAAATACATAAGTTGGTTTGGTGCTTACATAAGGAGTAAACATTTATAATCATCACTTTAAAAGTTACATACGTTGTTTTTGGTGCAACAGCCCCATATTTATCCTCAATTTCAATATTTTTCAAAACTTAATGTTAGCTTTAATTGTTGTAATGCTGGTGCTATTAGGATGCAATTAGTATTAGTGTTAGCATTTTCCAGTAACTACAAGCAACAAGGGAGACATATTTTGATGTCATTTTGAATATGCAAATGCTCCACATTGTTCAAGGACAGTGACCATTTTGGTATGATCCATCTTCAAATGAGTCTTAACAATGGCATCATGTATCTTACACTTCATTCTTGACTGTGTTTCAGAGGAGCGTCAACAACATTGTTTCTGAAGTCCAGCAATATCAAACTACTCTTCTGAGCACCTTGAGGGACACAATGAAGAGGATCTTTGAAAGACATTCAGACAGCATGGAGCAGCTACAAGAGGAAGTACTGACAACATTAGACAATTTGCAAGATCCCTTCTCCTTCATGGCCACCACATATATGCAAGACAGCACCATCCAGAGGCTTTTTAACCCAGTTAATCCAGAGGAGGTAGTTATGTCTCAGAGGGTTTGTCAAGTTAAGAAAGGACAATCAAGAGTTCTTGGAATTAAAAACAGAAGTTTTTACTATATATCCCTGGTTAAGAGTCTTGAACAGCTGTTGTCCAATTCTAGGATTTTTGATATGATCCGCACCATGCCACAGAGTTGCCACAAAGATGGATTTTTGTATGATATTGTTGATGGGAGCATTTTCAAATCCCACCCACTGTTTTCAGTGAAACCTTCTGCTTTACAGATCATTTTATACACTGATGAAATAGAGATCTGCAATCCTCTCGGGTCACATGCTTCAGTAAATAAATTACTGATGGTTTATTATACTTTAGGAAACATAAACCCCAAGTTTAGGTCGTAGCTGGCTGCAATCAGGCTCCTCCTATAGCAAAAGCTGATGATATTGACAAGTGTGGTGTTGATTTTGTATTACAAAGAATTAATGAAGACTTAAAGTTGCTGTATAATAGTGTCACAATCCAAACACAGAGTGATGGATTTGAGTTATTTGGTGCTGTAGTTTCAGTGTGTGGTGACACACTTGCGCAGCATGAGCTTGCTGGTTTCAAGGAAGGAGTTGGTTTTGCATACAGTAAGTGTAGGCATTGTGAATGTACCTTTGAGGAAATGCAAATTAATTTTAATGAAGAGAGCTTTACAAAAAGGACAATGGAAAAACATATTCAACAGTGCCGTGAAATAGAAAAGGCCAGCACAGACTTCTTGAAATCAGCCCTCAAAACCACCTATGGTATAAACAGAAGGAGCAAGCTGGTTGATTTTCCAACCTTTGACCTCATTCGGCAAACTCCACAGGACATAATGCACATCATTCTTGAGGGTGTTGCACCCATGGAAAATCAAGTGTGTGTTAAAATACCTTGTTCTGTCAGGACAGATAGAGTTGGACATGTTCAATTCAGCCATGCAGAGGTTTCCTTTGTCACCAGTAGATGTACGTGACAACCCCTGCCCTATCTTGCTCAAGCAACAGAGTTAATCGATGCTGAAAAGCTAGTGGATCATACATCATATTACCCTGTCAGTTTCAAAAACACCACGTATGTTCTGACAAAATATTATCTTGGTGATGTTGCTGTACTTAGACATTGAAATGAATGTGAATAAACATGTTACAACTGTGATCAGAGAGTGTGTAAATGCTTACTTGGAGGTCTTGAAACAGGTTTTCTATCTATCTGTTATGGAATTTTCTCTTTTTAGGTTACACGAGGCCACGTGTGAGCCTTGTGATCCACGACAGTATTAACTGTTTGTCTTATGACTAGGTGCCACCATATCTCACTGTGGTGGCCAGGGTCAAAGAGACCTGTTGCTGCCTTCCTAGTCATAATAGATAGCTTGTTGTTGCCGTTCCAATCTGCGTAAGCGGACATTTGTGTCTCCAGACTAGGATGTGTTGACAATAACACCTCCAAGAGTAAAGACATTCTCTTTTACTAATTCTGGGGCGTATAGTATTTGGGGTGTGATCTTTGGATTTAAAGTATATGCACCATCACAAGTTCGTCAGAATGCGAGACCGACTCAAGCACTTCAGATGTACTTTGAGAGTGTCTCTAGTTCTCCTTGGCCAAGCGTCAATAAATAATACAGCATAAGACATCAGAGGCTCCTGAACACTTTCTTCCCTCCTGACCTCACCATTGACCTTTGACTTCAGCAATTTCTCCACAACAATTGGCGTCACGAACAGGATTTCAACAGAACAAAGACGTGGTAAGTGCAAAGTTTTATTACTATGCCTTACCATGTCTGCGTTTGACGAAATCATAAAAAACTATGTGCTTATTTAATCTGTCTGGAATATAAAAACATCTAAGACCCACCAGGGGGTCAGGAGCTTCAGTGTCTTGGGGACAATGTCCTGGCTGAAACCTCTGGCGTTGTTTGGAACGTATGTGTCATACAAACATCCCAGTTAGATGTTCAATTCGGCATATTGATTTAAAGTAAGAAATCAAGAAAGCTGACAATGGTGTAAAAAACGATTTTAAAAAATAAATGGAGCTGTAACAATAATTGATTACAGAGCAGTGTACAGTGTGTGGATCTGAAGGGGGGCAGGTTGGGTTTATGACCCACTGCATTGCCACTACGTGGCTGTTTGATCCGGGGCAGTTTTGGGCTACATTTTTCCTCCTTTCACCTCAGATCACCACTGCTGCAGTTAGAAAAGTGTGGAGACTGACCTTTAATGCTGCTGTATTGTGGTTTGAAATCTGTTTGTCTGTATGTGTAATGTCCTACTGCGCAAGCGAAAATGGGTAATGATCTGTCCAAAGCAGTAGACAAACGTGAATCAATGCAAACTGACTCAGCAAAAGCTAAATCAAAGACAAAACATCTTTCTGTAAAAGATCAAAGAACTAATGTGAAGTTAGATGATCAACCTGTCATTGATACGCAGCATGCCGGAGCAGGCACACACACATACACATCTGACCAGATATCACAATTTAAAGCAATGTTTTCGCCGCATGTGCCAGCTGGACTCATCGGTAGACTGAAAGGATGGGATTTTGTGTTTCCGTTCACTTCTCTTATGTGTCACTATACGAATGGCATGTGGCCGTATGATGGAGCATTCGAGAGAGAGAAGCTGCAAATGGCTGAGATGAATGTTAACTCTAGTGTTGGAAATCCATCCTGGGACTTCAGATACATGAATGAGTGTATCCAAGTGTGGTTGACTGTGGCCCAAGAAAGATGTGGTGTGAGAGTGCATGACAAAAGCTGCGAGATTGGACCGGATGATTTAAGAAAGATGATTGATCTGACTTCTAAGTGTGTTACTGCCTCTCATATGCCTGTACTAGAAGCTAAGTTGCAAACTAGAGCTTTAGAGATGGCTAAGATAAAGCAGCGACATGTTGATAGTTTGGAAAATTGTGCAAAAGCTATGATGTATGGCTGGGCAAAGCGCCAAGCCAAGATTCCCACTCCTCGTGATTTGTTGAATATTTTAGCCGAGGTCGGGATAACACTGCCGAAACAACAAAACAATGAAAAGGCGATCTCTGTTTTTCCGCAACTTTCAAATACAAAGCCCGCTTGCAATGCAGAGATAGATGAACAACCAATCACAAACTAAAGCAGATGATGAGTTTATCCTAATGGCAGCTACAGTAGTGAATTAGAAACGAAAGTCAAGATTATGCACAGACAGGAGAAGGAAGACAGCAGACAGTCTAATGAGTCAGATTTAGAAGGAGAAAGAGCCAGACCCAGAGAGGAGGAGCCTTACACAGACTTTAGTGACGAGGAAGTGCAGATTGTAAAGCCAAAACAAAACAACATCTCTGCTCTCCCTCTTCAAGGATTATACTGTTAAAGTTTAGCTCTGTTCAACTTCATTTAAAAGTAACCTTTTTACTTAAATTGTCATAGGATTATTTCTACTGCAAAGGAAAAATGTTTCAAGTGTTTGAAGTTAAGTATTGTAACAATCATCGCATACTATTTTGGTGTGGTACAATCTTCTTTAAACTTAATTAACACATGTTTCAACCTTAAATCAACTCAGAATCAACTTCAACTCCAATCATGGTGCTCATTATGAATCGATAATTGTGCAGTTTGTGCTCAAATAATAATAGAAATAACTGTATATGTCAAGCTAAAAAAATCAAACTGGCTCTACTTAAAAGCACACTTTGTTTACACTACTACATAAATGCCTAAATCTGATGTTACACTCAGACTAGAAACACAGAGGCACATAGGAAAACAACTTTGCCCCTGCCTCTGAAGTGTCACAGACATCTTTAATAAATGCTTGTAAAAATAATGATTGACAACCAGTGTTGGGAGTAACTCGTTACTAAAGTAACTAATTACTGTAATGCATTGCTTTTTGCGGTAACTCAGTAATGTAAGGCATTACAGGGAAAAAAATTGGTAATATTTACTCGGTACAAATGTCAGTAACGCGCGTTACAATGCATTTTTTTTATCCTGTAGTGAAGTGGTATTTTTTTGCTTTGGCAACAAATTCGCCAAAACCACCGCGAGACCAGCAGATGTTAACGTTCGCGCAAAATGATCCACTTCCTTTTCAATTAGAGGTTGGTCCGTCCGAGAGAGAAGCGTGAGATGCAGGGACGGATTGGCAATCTGGCATACCGTGCATTTGCCCGGTGGGCCGACGTGCTATTTGGGCCGATAAATCCTGATTTTTTTTTTTTTTTAAATATTGGTCTGACCGGCCCATAACGAGTAGATCACGCAGCCCAAACACACTGTTGAACAACCACTCATATCCAATCATATCATGAAACACCTCCCCCCTTTGGCTTGATGCGCCGGTGTGCAGTTTATTGATGGGTGAAACGCTATCAGATAAAGATGGAGAGAAAACGTAAAGGTGGCGCAGAAAAACGCGATAAGAAGAAAGTTGCTCTTCGGGCAGACGCTGCTAAGTGTGTTAAAATCACCGACATGTTTGCTACAGCAGGCCTCCATGAGCTCCTATCGCTGATGACAGTGGTGCGGGTAGCAGTGGCACTCAACATGTTGTAGAACCTGCAGTAAGCTGGACTACTGTCATAACATGTATGAAATGCAACGAGTAGGATAAAGCCACCCAACCCCTTAATGAGTATGATAAAACATACTGTGGCGTCCGGCCGGACGCGTCAGGAATAACGAGGCGTTATTTAGCAAACTGGCTTTTATTGCCAACAGTCTTGTTACAGAACTTGGTTATTGTAGGCCATAACCACGGCAAGAACACATAACAGGTCCCACTCTCCAGCCTCACTCGTGCCGTCTCTCCACACACACATACACGCGCTCTCCCTCACCTGCTCCCCCGCCCCCTTGCTCTCATACAGGTGCATTTATGGACCATGGGAAACCACATAACTCACATTGTAACACACAACACATTACTGCAGGGTCGCTACAATACATTGTAGGCTACACTGGCTGAAAGAGAAAATAAGCCTAGCTCAGTAGCCTACTTTTTATGTCTTTTATTCTAAATGAAATCGTCTTTAATGTGAGAAAACGTGTTCAAACGTGCCTCTGTTTTGTATATTTGGTAGTGCCATTTTTGTTTACATTTTTGTCCTGTATAACTGAGTTTTTATTTCTGGTCAAGAATGATTTAAGTTGTATTTTCCTCAAGGGTCAATAGGCCTAAGCACTTTCATGTTATTTCTAATGCTGTGTTTCTAAATGTGACTGGGTAGCCTCATAGAGCCTAGCTAAAGTCACTGTCAAGCTATGGTTTAAAAGGCTTGTGTTTTTTTTATTTTTTATCTCAGGCTAGTATTGGCTTGTATTGGCTACGATTTCCCATAATGTGTATTTTTGTGTTTTTTTTTATGAAGCATAAACTATGCTTACTGTTGCAAACTTCAAAATAATAAAGGCATGGAAGTGCTAGTTTTGTATCCTGTACAATTAATTTCAGTTCAATTCATCTTAAAATGAATAGGCCTAAAGTTACAATATTTCTATCACAATTTGCCAGACTTTGACCTTTTGTCTGTTTTTGCAATTATTGCTCCTTGGTTTGTGCCATGAGCCATGACTGTGGCTATGTGAGCTGAGAGCTACATTTAGATCGTCAAATCCATATTTACAGTTATTTTGATAAGTAACTTAAAAGTAATGTAATAGTAGTGTAATGCCTTATTTTTATAATACAGTAATATTGTAGTGTAATGCCTTACATTTTATAATACAGTAATATTGTAATGTAACGAATTACTTTGAAATGTCAGTAACAAGTAATCAATAATGCATTACAGTTTTGAAGTAACTTGCCCAACACTGTTGACAACACAGCAGTTTGAAAACCATGGACTTCTGAGTTCATGGAAGAATACCAGAAAAAAACACTTAATCCAGTTCACTTGTAAAACTGAGTGGATCTTGTGTTAAGATGAGTTTGTTTTCCCTGATTCATACAAACATGGGATATTAAAGCTGGAATAAAGCGAGATGAACATAAATGTCTCAAGGTGCAAATTTTTGTGCAAAATCTAAGACCGAATGTTCAAGCCGCTTACAAACTATCAGTCCTTGACTCGAAGTCAACTATAAACAAAATAATGGCTATGCATAGGAACAATGTTTTCTTCGCTGGTAATAATGCTCCCAGCTCAAAACAAATGATGCAGTATGTACAACAGCAGGGTGGTCAAAACAATAACAAAAACAGGGATAATCCGAAACGCGGAAATTGTCACAAATGCGGTGCAGCGGGACATTGGGCTAAAGAGTGTAAGAGTGGTCGTCGTCGTCGGAATAAATCCAATAACCAGAACCAACAACAAGCCGCGACATCATTTCCGGCTCTACCCGCTCCACAAGCTACTACGTCATTTCCTGCTCTTCCAGCCCCACCCACACAAGCTGCTTACACGCCAACATATTACAATCAAGCATAGGGAGGCCATGGAGGGGTGGAATCAGAACAACCATTTCATATTCAAGCTGCAACTATTCTAGTAATCCAGCAGAAGACCCGATAATGCCTATTCAAGTTAATGGAAATACCGTTAAAATTTTGGTAGATAGTGGAGCAACTATCTCTACTGTAAAAACTGCAGAGCATCTATGCACCTACATCCAACTTCATCACCACTGTAGGCGTTTTCGGGGTTCCCATTGCGGAACCGTTATCTCAGAGGACTATAATAACTGTTGAAGGCTCTGAAGTGATGCATTCTTTTCTGATATCTGATAAAAGCCCAATTAATCTCATGGGGAGGGATCTGCTTTGTACACTACATGCTACTATTCAGTGCACCCCGGATGGATTGTTTTTGACCCTCCCTGATGAAAAAGCTGCTCTAGCATTTCAATTTTTGCAGAGTACGGAAGACACTTTGTATTGCTGGGAATTGATAGGTTTTAATATGCTTCCCTGAATTACTGTTTCAGATATTCAGAAAATCGCCAAAATATCTCCAGCATGTGCAACATTGATGTCTACAATGAGGCCTCTTTTGCATTGTCATTGTACTGCAGCATTTAACCCTTCTGAGCAGTATAAACAATTGGTTTCCAGGTTTTTAAATAAATAAGAGGGGTAGTGAACAGCAGAGGTTGTTTAATGTTGAAAATTCATATCCACATATCGTGGTGGCCGTCACACCTGGCTGTGAGCTAAAACACCTTGGACACATGGTGGCTCAGTGCCAGGCATTGAGAGAAGCTGTACCAGCTTCTCAACACCAAACAGTAACATATTTAGGGGAGGAACTGTATATGTTGTCTTTAGATGAACATATGCAATTACCTATGTCTACATTTGTTACTCATCAGCCGCCTCCCCCCGGTAGGTTCCACCTATTTTGTGGGCTAAACATAAAAATCATGTGGGTTTTGTAAATTCGGCTCAGCCACATAAAGTCACACTTAAGCCTAATGCTAAGCTACCTATGATTAGACAATACAATTTGCCTCACGGAGCTGTAGTAGGAATTGAAAGTGTCATTCAGTCTCTATTGGATCAAGATGTGCTAGTTTAAACCACTAGCCCATGTGACACTCCCATTTTAACAATCCCCAAAGCAAATCGCCCTGATGAATGGCGGTTCGTGCAGGACCTGCAAGCTATTAATAATATAGTGGTACCTGCAGCTCCAATTGTGCCTGACACCAATTCGATTTTAGCTTCTTTACCACCTAACTCCACACACTACACGGTCGTTGATCTGAGTTCTGCATTTTTCTCGATACCGTTGCATCCAGATAGCCAGTATCTGTTTGCATTTACATTCAAGGGTAAGCAATACACTTGGCAATGGTTGCCGCAGGGTTTGGTCGAGAGTCCCACCGTGTATGCAGCGGCGGTAAAAAGAGATCTAGATGGGCTCCACCTGCCAGGTGGCTCCACTCTCTTGCAGTACGCTGATGACCTCCTAATAGCTTCTTCATCAAAAGAAGCTTGCCACACAGACTCTATCTTGCTGCTACAGAGACTGGCCGAGTGTGGTCACAGAGCGTCGCTGGCAAAGTTGCAATTCTGTCGACCGGAGGTGACATATTTGGGTCATGTTCTGAAGGATGGACAACACCTTTTGTCACCGGAGAGGGTGAAACTGCTCGTAAGCATGCCTCCCCCCACAACCAAGAAACAGATGCTCTCTTTTCTGGGGATGGCTAATTATTGCAGACACTGGATTTTTGAATATGCAACTATGGACTCTGTTTTTCGAGCCACCACACTGCAATCAGCTCCAGTGACTATGACTATCATCAGCCGTTCCATCTACATGTGCATGAGAGAGATGGCTCCGCCACTGGCATTCTGGTACAGACACATGGTTCTCATTATCGTCCCGTTGCGTACTACTCCTCTCAACTGACCCCTGTAGTACTCGGTATGCCAGGTTGTCTAAGAGCAGTGGCCGCTGTTGCCATTTTGATCGACAAATCCCATTGTAACTGGCTCATGACTGTGTCGTGCACGTTCCACATGCAGTATTACACATTTTGAACACATCTGCAACACAACACATGACAGCAGCACTTCGCTCAGGTTACGAGGCAATAATTCTATCAAGTCCCCACATAACTTTAAAGCGCTCACCTCCAATAAATCCAGCTACTCTGCTATCATTGATTGATACAGATGATGGGCATGACTGTATCGCCCTTAGTGAAATGTGCACATCTCCGAGACCAGATCTGCTGCAAACAGTGATACCAAATTCTGATATGGTTCTTTATACTGATGGTTCGGCAAGCAGACCATCTGACAACGTACATTTGGCTGGTTATGCAGTAGTAAATGATTCTGAAGTCATTGAGGCAGGATCCCTGCCTCATGGAACTTCAGCCCAAGCAGCTGAGCTGTATGCTCTTAGTAGAGCCTGCATACTTGCTTCTGGTAAAGTTGCCACTATCTACACTGACTCGCGATACGCATTCGGCACTGCGCATGACTTTGCACAATTATGGAAAATGAGAGGTTTTGTCTCATCCTCTGGTAAGCCATTACAGCATCACGCGTTGGTAAATGATCTATTAGAGGCTATTTTGCACCCGTCACAGCTTGCGACTGTAAAATGTGCAGCCCACACTAAAGGAAATGATCCTGTTTCACGAGGAAATGCAATGGCTGATACTGCAGCCAAAGAAGCCGCACTTTCCTCCATGGTCCATCAATATACCTTCACACAACCCGTCAATCCAATTCCAGTACCTTCCGCTAATGATGTCGTGAAAATGCAAAATCACGCTGATGACAGGGAGAGAAGTCTTTGGTTGCGTAAAGGTTGTGCAGTTGATTCGGAGTCTGGCTTGTGGCTCCACCCGGATGGGCGACCAGTTTGCCCAAGAGCTCTCCTACATGTCTTGGCACGTGTGGCACATGGACCAACACATGTAGGAAGAGGGGTAATAAATGATGTTATTCGTTCACAATGGTTTGCAGCAGGCATTACACAAGTCTCACAAACACTTGTAGACAGTTGTATGACGTGTCAACAGACCAGAAAGAAGAATAGCACAGTGAAGCATGACCATCTGGAACCTCCAACAGGTCCCTTTGTAAATTTGCAAATAGACTTATATGCCAAGTTGTCAAGGCTACAAATATTTGTTAGTTGTGACAGATCGATTCTCAAAATGGGTTGAGGCTTTCGCGACAAGGAAAGAAGACGCTCAAACAGTTGTTAAGTGTCTGCTAAAAGAGGTGATCCCTAGGTTTGGAGTGCCACAGGGAATAGATAGTGACAGAGGTCCGGCTTTTGTATCAAGAATAACGCAGGGTCTGTCAGATATCTTAGGGTTCAAGTGGCAGTTACATGTTCCATATCACCCACAAAGTTTTGATCAAGTTGAGAGAATGAACGCAACTATCAAAGATCGGTTGACCAAAACAGTGCTGACAACGGGCCTAAAATGGCCTGATGCACTGCCTATTGTGTTGTATTCCATCCGAAGCGCACCGAGCGCAACAACAGGACTAAGTCCTCATGAGGTGTTAATGGGGAGACCAATGTCCACAGGGATAAGTCCCCCTTTGACACCACACAAAACTTCTCTGCTTTGGACGGATGAGTTTATGAATATGAATATGTAAAAGATTTACTGACGTTTTGAATTTTATCATTACAGGTGTCTGAACGGCTCACAAAACCATTGGAGGAACCAATTTATCCTTTTAATGACGGAAATTTTGTATTAATCAAATATTTAAAAAAAAAAGTTTTTGTCTTCCAGGTGGAACCAGGTGTTGTTGACAATGAGGACTTGTATTTCCTGCACTTTAACCAAACTGCCTATTAACCAAACTAACCAAAATGTTAACCCTGTTATGTTTGACTGTGCAATTGACAGATGTGATGACTGTTATATTGTTTACCCCCTGACTTGCTCTCAAGGTAAATGGTCGTGGACAACGCATGACCGATTAAGACAGTGCTGAGTGCACCCAGGTAATGAAGGTAACATTCACAGCTGCTGTACCTTTGACTGAACCTCTGGAGCTGTGGTGTTTCACTAAACAACCACTGAAAAGTTATCCCGATTATAAACTGTGGGCTGTTAATTACTGAGATGTTCCAGGGGAGGTGCAGAGCGGTAAGATCTGTACTATGGTGAAACTGATAAGGGTGACAGTTTTCTATATATTGGTCAATTTCTTCCATAAATACACTTGAGGTAGCCAAACCTAAATCAACAAGGAGTAATGGAGGTACAGGTGAAGTTTCTCAAATTTTAGTGCAAGAAACAAATTCGGCCCTCAGTCTAATGGTTGATTATGCTCACGATCGTAATCTCAGTAACTGTTGGCTGTTCCAAAATATGCCGTCGTCCATACACTCAACAATGTCTCATCCAATTCCATTCACTAGAACGGATTATGAGATGTTCAATTGGAATAATTTGGCCATGAGATTTGAAGATGAAGCAGATGAGTGCTATACTCCTGCCTACCCTATAGATTCGGCAAAGTATTCACATAATGCTGAAATTGCCTTATACGTTGCTAAAACAGTTAATGAACAGTACCTGCCGAGCGGTTTCAATTATACTACACTTTTTCGCATTATTCATATACAGATGTATGTGAAATTAGGTTTTGAATATAGAGTTCAAATAGTTTTGGCCCAAACAAACTGTTCAAAACCTCTTGGAAATCAGGTGTGTGTTCCCCAACCATATATTGCATCTTTAATGGTGGAGACCCTAGTTTCTGTGCAGCCGTAGTCCGGTGTTAGGTCCATGGAGTCACTTCAGATACAGAAACGTAACTGCTCAGTGCCACAACAGATGGAGCGAACTCCTCAACTTATGTGCCTCCGGTGTTCACCCATGAACGGCAAAATGTTTCCTTGTGTTTTCAGGGAGTAGGAGACGGACCTGATAATTTAGGACAAAGCAGCTGTAAAACAGTAGTAAATGTCACTCTGAGACAGTGGTCGTTACCTGAGAGAGTGTATCTAAATGGTAAATGGACTGTACTTATATAGCGCCTTTCTAGTCCTCCGACCACTCAAAGCACTCTACACTACATATCTCATTCACCCCATTCACACACATTCATACACTGATGGCCTTGGCTACCATGCAAGGTGCCAACTGCTCATCAGTTTGAGGACCTAGCCATTCATACACATTCACACACCGATGGCACAGCCTTCGGGAGCAATTTTGGGGTTCAGTGTCTTGCCCAAGGACACTTCGACATGCAGACCGGAGGAGCCGGGGATCGAACCGCCGGTCATCTGATTGGTGGACGACCCGCCGTCTGCCTCTGAGCCACAGCCGCCCACATCTAGTCTGTGGAGATAAAGCTTATTGCTGCGTGCCCTATGAGTTGTTTCATGGTGTCTGTTATTTGGCATACCTAATTCCCTTGATCACGGAAGTGAAATCCGCTGAGATTGCTTCATTATACCCACCTCTACATAAATATAAAAGAGAAATCCCAACATCTCAAAAGATAGCCAGCATCCTCTTGCCTTGGTATGGTATGTATATAACTCAACAGGAACTTGAATCTCTGTCTAAAGTCCTGGAGAATCATCTCAATGCCTCCAGTAGAGCCATGTTAGCTGAACATAGGGAGCTGCAGGAAGTTAAAACTGTAGCTTTACAGAATCGTATGGCGCTTGGTCTCCTGTTGGCAGCACAGGGAGGAACTTGTAAAGTTATAGGTACTGAATGTTGCTTCTACATCTCCGACGCGACTGCTGAGGTCATAGATATGGCGCATGACACAGCTCAAGGTATCAAAGAGTTACATGATAAACATGGGTTCAACTTTGGGGATTTTTCTGGTACCTTGGGGTCATGGGGATCAGGGTTAGTTAAATTTTTGACTACTCTTCTTCTTACCCCCCACTGTCCCCCCCGAGTCCTTCGATCCTCTGCCATACTTTCACTCACTCAACCGTCCTCTAAACTGAAGGGTTACGGCGACAGGGCCTTCTCACGTGCCGCACCCCGTCTTTGGAACTCCCTCCCCCCCTCTGTCCGTGACTCACCCTCACTCTCAATCTATAAAACCAGACTGAAAACTTTTCTCTTTTCCCAAGCCTTCAATCGCCCTCACCCCAGCCCCTGACTCCCCTTCACCACCCATGCTATTTTCATGTTTATTTATTCATTTATTTATTTTTCCTTACTGTGTACAGCGTCTTTGAGTTTTTGAAAAGCGCTATATAAATCCAATGTATTATTATTATTATTATTACTCTATTTGTCGGTGGACTCTTTATTCTTTTCCTCTGCACTTGTATGATCTCATTGATTAAACTAATCGTGAAGAAGACAACAAGGTCAGTGGTTCAAGCACCCCAGGTGTGTATACGTCCAGAGGTTGCCAATCCAGTGGGTAAGAGGTATTATCATTTTGAAGGTTTTGGGGAAAGGATTCGAAGCTTTGACCTTGATGATCTTTCTCTTGGTGAAAATGATGAAGAGGAGACTTATGGTCTGTAAATGGAGGGTGTCTATTTCTTCTGTTACCTCTGTGTTTCATTTTAGGTTAACTTTAGGTGATGATTCTGGTTTTACTGGTTGTTTAGTATTCTAGGAGATGTTATTTTTAATCATTTAGAAATTGCCATATTATGAATCACTTTTAAAATCTATTTTCAATGATGGTTTTCACAGTAATGTAATACATGCTTATAAGTTCAAAGTTAAAATTTTGTTATGATGATATGCAACTGATGGATAACGACTGTTCATGGAAAGTTCTACGAAGATGGATTCCATGCCACCATGCATCGTATGTGCTAGTAACCTCTCCATGGTGGTGACCCTCTACTGTACATAATGTACATGGGTCGAAGATTTTGCAATGTCTTGATTTCAACGATGATTGTTGTGATTGATTTCAAAGAGAGAAGAAATTTGCTCTAGAAATGTTAAATCAATTGTTTTATGGAACCCCTTCTAATTGCTAGGGTTTTATCTACTAGGTGAAATAATAAATTTGATCTTTCTCCTCTCCCAGTGGCATATTTGCACATGATCTGTGACCTCCCTGATGACCTTCTTTAACACCTTTGTGTTGTAGGGGATCTTCGCTAGCTTAAAGGCCCTTGTTGACCTGAAAGTGGAACTCACACATCATGGGAATGGGATGATGGGGTACATAAAAAGGGTTCCTAAGGTTTTTCACTGATTGTATAAATTAATCTAAACCGACTGCTTTGTTTGAAAGAATGATTTTTATGGATGGCCTTTTGAATAATTCTGTGTGATTATGAATGTTTTATATTGTTTGTGTCAAACTCATTCTGACTGTACTCCCTGGTGGTCTCTAAATTTGGTAGATATTATTATTTGGTAGTTAGTATTGATCTTATGATCAATAAGAGGGGATTGTTATGGAATTTTCTCTTTTTAGGTTACACGAGGCCACGTGTGAGCCTTGTGATCCACAGCAGTATTAACTGTTTGTCTTATGACTAGGTGCCACCATATCTCACTGTGGTGGCCAGGGTCGAAGAGACCTGTTGCTGCCTTCCTAGTCATAATAGTTAGCTTGTTCTTGCCGTTCCAATCTGCGTAAGCGGACATCTGTGTCTCCAGACTAGGATGTGTTGACAATAACACCTCCAAGAGTAAAGACATTCTCTTTTACTAATTCTGGGGCGTATAGTATTTGGGGTGTGAGCTTTGGGTTTAAAGTATATGCACCATCACAAGTTCGTCAGAATGCGAGACCGACTTAAGCACTTCAGATGTACTTTGAGAGTGTCTCTAGTTCTCCTTGGCCAAGCGTCAATAAATAATACAGCATAAGACATCAGAGGCTCCTGAACACTTTCTTGCCTCCTGACCTCACCATTGACCTTTGACTTCAGCAATTTCTCCACAACACTATCTATCTGATTCTGATTCTGTCACTGAAATGATATCAACATTGTGTGTACCTGTGTTACATGTTTTAATAACTGTTATACCATGTGTTTCTTGCAATATATATATATATATATATATATATATATATATATATATATATATATATATATAGACTGACATGTAAATCACTTGGATTATCAATTTCATCATAGGTTTCAATGGAACAGTTATTAAACTTACCGACAGCAGTTGTTGTCTGTATACAACACTTTGGCGCAGGAGCATTGGCACGCCGAAACCTGGCAATGAGACCTCTCGCCATGCGCGCGTAGAACCCCTCAGACTCAGCTGCTGCCGCCACCACCACTGCTGTCGTCACAAACTGGCCCCACTCGTTCACGCACTGGTGACGTACTGCATGGTGCCCTGGCCATCGCCATATAACTTTTTGAGGACCTATGAAAACAAAGCAGAACATTCATGGTGTTTATTAACAGTCTGTCTGTTCCATATGATCACAAGTACTTTATAGATACTTTTCTAGCACCATCAATGCACAGGATTTCTCCAGTCACGCTGAGGAGTTGGTGTCTGTACATGGGCATCTTTAGACATCTATAGACTAAAATTAAGTGAAAAATTCTGCCAGTGCAGTAAGATAATCACACTTGGTAAGATTTCTTAAAACAAGAAAAAATAAGCAAGTGAGAAATATCTTTTAAAAAGTGGTGAAACACTCATTCCAAGTACTGTATGTAAGCCAAATAATCTCAGAACTAGATTTTCAATTCTTATTTCAATTTTTGTTTCTTACTTAAATTGAGTGAAAAAAACCTAAATCAAGAGCAACTTAACAAGATGATTCTTCTTAATTCAAGAGTTATGATTAGCTTTTTTCTTAAATCAATACATTTAAAATCATACACAGAGAATATTGTCAACAACATTTCTTTCAAGTTCTTGCAGAATAGCTGGATTCCTTACAGTAATTACAATCATTATAACATAATGTTTGCAAAAACAAACATAAAATATAGCTGCAAGCAGCAATGACGGGCCCATGCAGATCAGGCGATCATGTAATGTAATAATAGTAATCATTAGCATACATGTACAACACTGTACAACACTGTACAACACTGTGCTGTACGACACTGTACTGCACTGTACAACACTGTACAACACTGTACAGCACTGTACTGCACTGTACGACACTGCAACACTGTACAACACTGAACTGCACTGTACAACACTGTACTACACTTTACTGCACTGTGAAACACTGTACAACACTGTACTGTACGACACTGTACAACACTGTACGACACTGTACTGCACTGTACAACACTGTACAACACTGTAACACTGTACTGCACTGTACGACACTGCAACACTGTACAACACTGTACTGCACTGTACAACACTGTACTGCACTGTACAACACTGTACTGCACTGTACGACACTGAACAACACTATACTACACTGTACTGTCCTGTGCAACACTGTACAATACTGTACTGTACTGCACTGTACTACACTGTACTGCACTGTGCAACACTGTGCAACACTGTACAGCACTGTACAACACTGTACTACACTGTACTGCATTGTGCATTGAACTCGCCATAATCCAAGGAATCCAACGATACCTTGGTTTTGAAAATCGGGCTAACGGTTCAAAAGTTACATGGACAAATGTACCTAAAACTTTGACCCGTTGGTGGCGCTATACTGTGTTTACTGCCGACATGTAACCTGGTGACATTACACATACGACTGTCCTCAATCAATGTGCCAAATTTCACAACTTTTTACCATACGGGTCTATGGGCTGTTTTGCTAATTATAGCGCCCCCTAGAGACGTAATGACACCAGATTTGTTTCCTGCACTTGGGACACAGCCTCGAAGCATGCTATACGATTTGGTTTTGTTTCGCCAGAGCGTTCCTGAGATATGGGCTGACATCGAAATCGGCGCCTTCGCCACTGATTTCGATTGGCTGTAGCTCGCAAACAAAGTCGAAATTGAAGAGTCTGTCTAATGACTTTTGTGCGTATTGGTCTGAATATACTCTGTGCCGATTTTCATGAGAATCCGTCAAATTTGCGGCCACTGAACAGTTAGTTTCACTTTTGATATAATCCAAGATGGCGCAAAACCTATCAGGGCATATAATGACGTCATAGGGTGCATTGAACTCGCTATGATCCAAGGAATCCAACGATACATTGGTTTTGAAAATCGGGCTAACGGTTCAAAAGTTATATGCACAAATGTATCTAAAACTTTGACCCGTTGGTGGCGCTATACTGTGTTTACTGCCAACATGTAACTTGGTGACATTACACATACGACTGTCCTCAATCAATGTGCCAAATTTCACAACTTTTTACCATACTGTCCTATGGGCTGTTTTGCTAATTATAGCGCCCCCTAGAGACGAAATGACACCATATTTGTTTCCTGCACTTAGGACACAGCCTTGAAGCATGCCATGCAATTTGATTTTGTTTCGCCAAAGTGTTCCTGAGATATGAGCTCACATCGAAATCGCCGCCTTCGCCATTGATTTCGATTGGCTGTAGCATGCAAACAAAGTTGAAATTGAAAAATCCGTCAAATAACTTTTGTGCGTATTGGTCTGAATATACTCTGTGCCGATTTTCGTGAGAATCCGTCAAAATTTGTGACCTCTGAAAATTTTGTTTCACTTTTGACATAATCCAATATGGCAGCCACAATCTTACGCAGACGTGAACATTTTGGATACGACCTGAATTGTGACCTTCCAGAGTATTAGTAGACATGAAAATTTAACGCCATATCCAAACGCATCAAGACAAACAAGCAAAAATGTAATTTTGTTAATTACAGCGCCACCTAGTGGACAAATACCACCAAATTTTATTGGCACACTTTGGGGCGGGTCTCGCTGCAGGTGACCAAATTTGGTCTTCGGAAGTCAAAGCGCTGCCGAGATATGAGCAAACGCCATGTTTGGCGGCGTTGCCGCCAACAGCGATTGGCTAACATGAAAAGTTGGCATCAGCTGTCAATGGGGCCACCCACTGTATCTGTGGATATGACAATTTCATTTCAAATACAAACACTTCAGGAGATATGAGCAAAAACAATGTTTTGCTAATTATAGCGCCCCCTAGAGACGTTATGACACCATATTTGTTTCATGCACTTGGGACACAGCCCCGAAGCATGCCATGCAATTTGGTTTTGTTTCGCCAAAGCGTTCTTGAGATATGAGCTCACATCGAAATCGGCGCCTTCGCCGCTGATTTCGATTGGCTGTAGCACACAAACAACGTCGAAATTGAAAAATCTGACTAATAACTTTTGTGCGTATTGGCCTGAATATACTCTGTGCCGATTTTCGTGAGAATCCGGCAAAATTTGCGACCTCTGAAACTTTTTTTTCACTTTTGACATTTTCCAATATGGCGGAAAATCTATCATGGCGCATTATGACGTCATAGGGTGCATTGAACTCCCTATGATCCAAGGATTCCAACGGTACCTTGTTTTTGAAAATCGGGCTTACGGTTCATGAGTTACATGCACAAATGTACCTTGAACTTTGACCCATTGGTGGCGCTATACTGTGTTTACTGCCAACATGTAACTTGGTGACATTACACATACGACTGTCCTTAACCAATGTGCCAAATTTCACAACTTTTTACCATACGGTTCAATGGGCTGCCATAGACTTCAATGGCGGAAGAAAGAATAATAATAAATATAGCTGCAAGCAGCAATGACGGGCCCATGCAGATCAGGCGATCATGTAATGTAATAAAAGTAATCATTAGCATACATGTACAACACTGTACAACACTGTACTGTACGACACTGTACGACACTGTACTGCACTGTACAACACTGTACAACACTGTACAGCCCTGTACTGCACTGTACGACACTGCAACACTGTACAACACTGTACTGCACTGTATAACACTATACTGCACTGTCCAACACTGTACTACACTGTACTGCACTGTGCAACACTGTACTGTACTGCACTGCACTGTACTACACTGTACTACACTGTACTGTACTGCACTGTACTGCACTGTGCAACACTGTACTACACTGTACTACACTGTACTACATTGTGCATTATGCAAGGAATCCAACGATACCTTGGTTTTGAAAATCGGGCTAACAGTTCAAAAGTTACATGCACAAATGTACCTAAAACTTTGACCCGTTGGTGGCGCTATACTGTGTTTACTGCCAACATGTAACTTGGTGACATTACACATACGACTGTCCTCAATCAATGTGCCAAATGTCACAACTTTTTACCATACGGGTCTATGGGCTGTTTTGCTAATTATAGCGCCCCCTAGAGACGTAATGACACCAGATTTGTTTCCTGCACTTGGGACACAGCCTCGAAGCATGCCATACAATTTGGTTTTGTTTCGCCAAAGCGTTCCTGAGATATGGGCTGACATCGAAATCGGCGCCTTCGCCACTGATTTCGATTGGCTGTAGCTCGCAAACAAAGTCGAAATTGAAGAATCCGTCTAATGACTTTTGTGCGTATTGGTCTGAATATACTCTGTGCCGATTTTCGTGAGAATCCGTCAAATTTGCGGCCACTGAACAGTTAGTTTCACTTTTGACATAATCCAAGATGGCGCAAAACCTATCAGGGCATATTATGACGTCATAGGGTGCATTGAACTCGCTATGATCCAAAGAATCCAACGATACATTGGTTTTGAAAATCGGGCTAACGGTTCAAAAGTTATATGCACAAATGTATCTAAAACTTTGACCCGTTGGTGGCGCTATACTGTGTTTACTGCCAACATGTAACTTGGTGACATTACACATACGACTGTCCTCAATCAATGTGCCAAATTTCACAACTTTTTACCATACTGTCCTATGGGCTGTTTTGCTAATTATAGCGCCCCCTAGAGACGAAATGACACCATATTTGTTTCCTGCACTTAGGACACAGCCTTGAAGCATGCCATGCAATTTGGTTTTGTTTCGCCAAAGTGTTCCTGAGATATGAGCTCACATCGAAATCGCCGCCTTCGCCATTGATTTCGATTGGCTGTAGCATGCAAACAAAGTTGAAATTGAAAAATCCGTCAAATAACTTTTGTGCGTATTGGTCTGAATATACTCTGTGCCGATTTTCGTGAGAATCCGTCAAAATTTGTGACCTCTGAAAATTTAGTTTCACTTTTGACATAATCCAATATGGCAGCCACAATCTTACGCAGACGTGAACATTTTGGATACGACCTGAATTGTGACCTTCCAGAGTATTAGTAGACATGAAAATTTAACGCCATATCCAAACGCATCAAGACAAACAAGCAAAAATGTAATTTTGTTAATTACAGCGCCACCTAGTGGACAAATACCACCAAATTTTATTGGCACACTTTGGGGCGGGTCTCGCTGCAGGTGACCAAATTTGGTCTTCGGAAGTCAAAGCGCTGCCGAGATATGAGCAAACGCCCTGTTTGGCGGCGTTGCCGCCAACAGCGATTGGCTAAAATGAAAAGTTGGCATCAGCTGTCAATGGGGCCACCCACTGTATCTGTGGATATGACAATTTCATTTCAAATACAAACACTTCAGGAGATATGAGCAAAAACAATGTTTTGCTAATTATAGCGCCCCCTAGAGACGTTATGACACCATATTTGTTTCATGCACTTGGGACACAGCCCCGAAGCATGCCATGCAATTTGGTTTTGTTTCGCCAAAGCGTTCCTGAGATATGAGCTCACATCGAAATCGGCGCCTTCGCCGCTGATTTCGATTGGCTGTAGCACACAAACAACGTCGAAATTGAAAAATCTGACTAATAACTTTTGTGCGTATTGGCCTGAATATACTCTGTGCCGATTTTCGTGAGAATCCGGCAAAATTTGCGACCTCTGAAACTTTTTTTTCACTTTTGACATTTTCCAATATGGCGGAAAATCTATCATGGCGCATTATGACGTCATAGGGTGCATTGAACTCCCTATGATCCAAGGATTCCAACGGTACCTTGTTTTTGAAAATCGGGCTCACGGTTCATGAGTTACATGCACAAATGTACCTTGAACTTTGACCCGTTGGTGGCGCTATACTGTGTTTACTGCCAACATGTAACTTGGTGACATTACACATACGACTGTCCTTAACCAATGTGCCAAATTTCACAACTTTTTACCATACGGTTCAATGGGCTGCCATAGACTCCAATGGCAGAAGAAAGAAGAATAATAATAATAATAATAATAAGAAAACGTAGAAAAACAATAGGTCCCTGCAGCTATCGCTGCATGGGCCCTAATAATATAGCTGCAAGCAGCAATGACGGGCCCATGCAGATCAGGCGATCATGTAATGTAATATAGTAATCATTAGCATACATGTACAACACTGTACAACACTGTACTGTACGACACTGTACGACACTGTACTGCACTGTACAACACTGTACAACACTGTACAGCCCTGTACTGCACTGTACGACACTGCAACACTGTACAACACTGTACTGCACTGTATAACACTATACTGCACTGTCCAACACTGTACTACACTGTACTGCACTGTGCAACACTGTACTGTACTGCACTGCACTGTACTACACTGTACTACACTGTACTGCACTGTACTGCACTGTGCAACACTGTACTACACTGTACTACACTGTACTACATTGTGCATTATGCAAGGAATCCAACGATACCTTGGTTTTGAAAATCGGGCTAACAGTTCAAAAGTTACATGCACAAATGTACCTAAAACTTTGACCCGTTGGTGGCGCTATACTGTGTTTACTGCCAACATGTAACTTGGTGACATTACACATACGACTGTCCTCAATCAATGTGCCAAATGTCACAACTTTTTACCATACGGGTCTATGGGCTGTTTTGCTAATTATAGCGCCCCCTAGAGACGTAATGACACCAGATTTGTTTCCTGCACTTGGGACACAGCCTCGAAGCATGCCATACAATTTGGTTTTGTTTCGCCAAAGCGTTCCTGAGATATGGGCTGACATCGAAATCGGCGCCTTCGCCACTGATTTCGATTGGCTGTAGCTCGCAAACAAAGTCGAAATTGAAGAATCCGTCTAATGACTTTTGTGCGTATTGGTCTGAATATACTCTGTGCCGATTTTCGTGAGAATCCGTCAAATTTGCGGCCACTGAACAGTTAGTTTCACTTTTGACATAATCCAAGATGGCGCAAAACCTATCAGGGCATATTATGACGTCATAGGGTGCATTGAACTCGCTATGATCCAAGGAATCCAACGATACATTGGTTTTGAAAATCGGGCTAACGGTTCAAAAGTTATATGCACAAATGTATCTAAAACTTTGACCCGTTGGTGGCGCTATACTGTGTTTACTGCCAACATGTAACTTGGTGACATTACACATACGACTGTCCTCAATCAATGTGCCAAATTTCACAACTTTTTACCATACTGTCCTATGGGCTGTTTTGCTAATTATAGCGCCCCCTAGAGACGAAATGACACCATATTTGTTTCCTGCACTTAGGACACAGCCTTGAAGCATGCCATGCAATTTGGTTTTGTTTCGCCAAAGTGTTCCTGAGATATGAGCTCACATCGAAATCGCCGCCTTCGCCATTGATTTCGATTGGCTGTAGCATGCAAACAAAGTTGAAATTGAAAAATCCGTCAAATAACTTTTGTGCGGATTCAGTCTGAATATACTCTGTGCCGATTTTCGTGAGGAATCCGTCAAAATTTGTGACCTCTGAAAATTTAGTTTCACTTTTGACATAATCCAATATGGCAGCCACAATCTTACGCAGACGTGAACATTTTGGATACGACCTGAATTGTGACCTTCCAGAGTATTAGTAGACATGAAAATTTAACGCCATATCCAAACGCATCAAGACAAACAAGCAAAAATGTAATTTTGTTAATTACAGCGCCACCTAGTGGACAAATACCACCAAATTTTATTGGCACACTTTGGGGCGGGTCTCGATGCAGGTGACCAAATTTGGTCTTCGGAAGTCAAAGCGTTGCCGAGATATGAGCAAACGCCCTGTTTGGCGGCGTTGCCGCCAACAGCGATTGGCTAACATGAAAAGTTGGCATCAGCTGTCAATGGGGCCACCCACTGTATCTGTGGATATGACAATTTCATTTCAAATACAAACACTTCAGGAGATATGAGCAAAAACAATGTTTTGCTAATTATAGCGCCCCCTAGAGACGTTATGACACCATATTTGTTTCATGCACTTGGGACACAGCCCCGAAGCATGCCATGCAATTTGGTTTTGTTTCGCCAAAGCGTTCCTGAGATATGAGCTCACATCGAAATCGGCGCCTTCGCCGCTGATTTCGATTGGCTGTAGCACACAAACAACGTCGAAATTGAAAAATCTGACTAATAACTTTTGTGCGTATTGGCCTGAATATACTCTGTGCCGATTTTCGTGAGAATCCGGCAAAATTTGCGACCTCTGAAACTTTTTTTTCACTTTTGACATTTTCCAATATGGCGGAAAATCTATCATGGCGCATTATGACGTCATAGGGTGCATTGAACTCCCTATGATCCAAGGATTCCAACGGTACCTTGTTTTTGAAAATCGGGCTCACGGTTCATGAGTTACATGCACAAATGTACCTTGAACTTTGACCCGTTGGTGGCGCTATACTGTGTTTACTGCCAACATGTAACTTGGTGACATTACACATACGACTGTCCTTAACCAATGTGCCAAATTTCACAACTTTTTACCATACGGTTCAATGGGCTGCCATAGACTCCAATGGCAGAAGAAAGAAGAATAATAATAAATATAGCTGCAAGCAGCAATGACGGGCCGGGCCCATGCAGATCAGGCGATCATGTAATGTAATAATAGTAATCATTAGCATACATGTACAACACTGTACAACACTGTGCCTGTACGACACTGTACAACACTATACGACACTGTACTGCACTGTACAACACTGTACAACACTGTAGCACTGTACTGCACTGTACGACACTGCAACACTGTACACACTGAACTGCACTGTATAACACTGTACTGCACTGTACACACTGTACTACACTTACTGCACTGTGAAACACTGTACAACACTACTGTACGACACTGTACAACACTGTACGACACTGTACTGCACTGTACAACACTGTACAACACTGCAACACTGTACAACACTGTACTGCACTGTACAACACTGTACTGCACTGTACGACACTGAACAACACTATACTACACTGTACTGCACTGTGCAACACTGTACAATACTGTACTGTACTGCACTGTACTACACTGTACTGCACTGTGCAACACTGTACAACACTGTACAGCACTGTACAACACTGTACTACACTGTACTGCATTGTGCATTGAACTCGCCATAATCCAAGGAATCCAACGATACCTTGGTTTTGAAAATCGGGCTAACGGTTCAAAAGTTACATGGACAAATGTACCTAAAACTTTGACCCGTTGGTGGCGCTATACTGTGTTTACTGCCAACATGTAACTTGGTGACATTACACATACGACTGTCCTCAATCAATGTGCCAAATTTCACAACTTTTTACCATACGGGTCTATGGGCTGTTTTGCTAATTATAGCGCCCCCTAGAGACGTAATGACACCAGATTTGTTTCCTGCACTTGGGACACAGCCTCGAAGCATGCCATACAATTTGGTTTTGTTTCGCCAAAGCGTTCCTGAGATATGGGCTGACATCGAAATCGGCGCCTTCGCCACTGATTTCGATTGGCTGTAGCTCGCAAACAAAGTCGAAATTGAAGAATCCGTCTAATGACTTTTGTGCGTATTGGTCTGAATATACTCTGTGCCGATTTTCAGTGAGAATCCGTCAAATTTGCGGCCACTGAACAGTTAGTTTCACTTTTGACATAATCCAAGATGGCGCAAAACCTATCAGGGCATATTATGACGTCATAGGGTGCATTGAACTCGCTATGATCCAAGGAATCCAACGATACATTGGTTTTGAAAATCGGGCTAACGGTTCAAAAGTTATATGCACAAATGTATCTAAAACTTTGACCCGTTGGTGGCGCTATACTGTGTTTACTGCCAACATGTAACTTGGTGACATTACACATACGACTGTCCTCAATCAATGTGCCAAATTTCACAACTTTTTACCATACTGGTCCTATGGGCTGTTTTGCTAATTATAGCGCCCCCTAGAGACGTAATGACACCATATTTGTTTCCTGCACTTAGGACACAGCCTTGAAGCATGCCATGCAATTTGGTTTTGTTTCGCCAAAGTGTTCCTGAGATATGAGCTCACATCGAAATCGCCGCCTTCGCCATTGATTTCGATTGG
>ML240646.1:0-10812 GCA_004119915.2 Collichthys lucidus | reverse complement strand
TAAAATTCACCCCAGTCAGGGGCGCAAATAGTGGGATGTCAGGTGTGTCATGACACACCCACTTTTGAATGACCGTAGATCCGTCCCACCCACTTTATGTAGCTTAACGTTTGGTTTTTTTGTTGTTGTTTTTTAAACTTTGTCTTCTTCAAATCTTCTGATTCAAGCATCACGAGGAAACCAAAATATGAATTAACATAATATTTGGTTACTGAGGTGTGTGCCAGTAGCGGTTTTAGGTACGGGCGGACAGGGCAGCCGCCCGGGCGCCATTCGTGGGGGCGCCACGAGCGCCCGACAATAACCTCGCGAATTTTCGATACCGCTCATTAAGACAGGGAGTGGGCGCCCCGTGGGGGGGGGTGGGGGTGACGGTAGAGGGGGAGCCGGACAGACTGATCAGGGCGCACGGCGCATCCAGGGGCGCACGAGAAAATCTCCGTCCCGGGGGGGCAGCTTCGTCCCCCCCAGTTTCTCAAAACCTATCTGCGCGCCTGCCTCAGTACAGAAAACAACTATTTTGTACCAGGCTGTAAACATGTTTATTTCTGCTGTGAAACATGGGGACTTATGGAGACTGACTCACTTCTGGAGCCAGCCTCAGGTGGACGTTAGAGGAACTGCACTTCCTGTGTTGGCTCACGGAGGTTGACGCTTGGTTTGGCGATACAGGGGTCAACTACACATATGTATTTGGTATCTATTGAGGCTGCAACTATGGGAGTCAAAGTTGACCAATATGAACTCCATGACGCAGAAATGCGAGTTTTTTTTTGCCTGTTTTACATAATAATGTCATGAACGGGAAATTACATGGGGACTCATGGACTCACTTCTGGAGCCAGACTCAAGTGGGCGTTAGAGAACTGCAGCTTTTGGCACTTCTGCCTCGTGGCTTCATTTCACAGCTGCTTTCTGTTTAGACGTGACTCACTCTCAGTGGACATAATAAAGACAACAACTGAAGACAGGACGAGAGACGGATGAGCACGACGTATGTGAAGAGCTGGAGAGAGCAGAGAGGCGTTAATCCGTCCTGCACCTGTAAAGCACGATTAGAAAGCCAAGAGTGATCAGCTGGATCTGCAGCTGCCTTCGGCTTCATGAGGCTTTAAGAGAGAGTTTTCAGCTCATTGTTCAGCTTCGCTGTTACGGTTCCCTCTCAGCGCTTTCACTGTGTCGTTTTTGGCTGCAGCTGCTTTCAGAGACAAAGGCTGGAAAACCTCTGAACACGACCTGTGAACTCTGAAGATCTGATCCTGATCTGATCCTGATCCTCCCACTGTGTCGTAGGTTTCGGCTCCAAAACCATCAGTGCATTAAAAAAAAAGCCCATTTTGATCGCTCGTGCACACGAATTATGAGTTGAATTTCATATAACAAAGTACTTATTAGTGCCTTCAAAGACATAACATATTTCATTCCAAGTCAAGAACTGCAAACAATAAAAAACACGACTGGTTTGATAATACGAGAGTGGCGTCATGGACCAAGAAAGAAGTTGATGGAGATCCAGGATTTTTTTGTTTCTATTTTTAAACATCACAAGAAGAAGAAGAATGAAGTTTTTATTATTTTCATGAATTTATGAACTTTACTTGAATGAAAATGACCTGGAACATCCAGAGGTGAGCGTCACTGCTGCAGCTTTCATTTACATCCATCAGCCTTAAAGTGACAAACTGAACTTGTTGAACGTGTTTTCAGTTGGATCATGACGAGTCGCTGCTAACCATGACTCAGCAGTCTCCTCTGACGTCAGATGTTGTTTGTTTATTACAGAAAGTTTCATGGAGATGAATCGCCGGAGTGTCGATACTCAAACTGACGCTGTTGGATTCGCACTGAGCTTTTCTTCTGTCATGAATCGTAATCTGTCTGTTTGGCTTCGTGTCTGTATGAATGTTCTTGTTCTTCCGTCTTGGCTGGCTCCCTTAAAAAATTATTTTTTAAATCTCAATGGGCCCCTTCTGGTTAAATAAAGTTTTCACTTAATCAAGTAACAGCGTAGTCTATAATAAAACTTCCCAGAACTGAAGGTGATGTCGTCAGAGATTCCTCGTGTCCAACAAAACAGTCCAGAGCTCGGAGACAGCCAATTTATGATAAATAAAAGAGAGAAAAAACAATCGAGGAGCTGGAACAGTGCTCGGTGTTCGGTTGAGAAATTTCTGACTTTACTCGACTGTTACTAATCATTTTAGCAAGATTATGATGCAGATTAAAGATTTCTAAACTATTTCAGATCATTTTAAAATCATTTCCAATAACCGATGTTATAAATACCACAAATATCTGGCAGCAATTCTCAGAACAAGCCACACTTTCATTTCAACAATAATAATAATAATATGGAGTAGGTAACCGGGCATCCGAGCCACGCGGGCCTGCTGAGAGACGCTGGAATTTTCCGAGGAGCATCCAGCGGACCTGAAACGCCTCGCCGGCTCTCGATGGAGCTGCACTTTGAAGCTCCGCCAACTGCTGCTGACCCGTCTCTGATGTGACGCCAAACGCTGTCACCGGCGGACGCGCGCCCCTGTCATCAGACGGCACATAATCGTTTTTCTCCTGAACCGTAACGTCTTTTGCATTCGTCAGAACCTTTTTCTCATTGCTGAGATTTTTTTTAGGAGCAAAACCCCCGGCCGAGCTCTCGCTCAGATCGCCCCGCGTGAGTCTGGCCAACGGCATACTGCGGAGGTCTTCGTGCATTAGTGGCATCATCTGGCAGCGGGGTTGACAGATGGGTGCTTTGTTACATCTCTGGTTTGTGTTGTCGACAAACAGGTCACGGCCAATGTCAAAGGAAGCTCACAGTGTGCAGAGAGGCTGCAGCATGTGCGGCAATGTGCAGCTTTCTCCCCTTAAACAGGTTGAACAGAGAGCTGCCATTATGTCACATCCTCAATAATTCATACTTTTCTTCCTTGTGTGCAGAATTAGATCAACAGATGAATCACATCCCCAAAAAGAGGTGTCTCCATCTCCTGCGTCTGCTCGCTGGCAGCTGCTCCACAAACAACCCGAGAAGTTTCACACGTTACAGAGTCAGAGCAGAAAAAACGTCTGAATACGCTTTCTCTTTGGTCAGGACCAACACTGTTGAAGGATGTGTTTATCTCTCTTCTCTGGTGTCAGAGAGCACACCAAGAAAAAGACGACTCTGTTTGAACTCCTCTTCACTTTCTGACGTCTCACTCAGGATCCTCACACTCGCATAAATACAGACGCAGCTCATGTCACCGTTTGACACCTTTTTGGATTGAAAGACCAAAAGCTTCTTCGTGAACATCATTTTCAGGATCATAAAAAAGTCTCCTGACCTCTGTGGATCAGCTGATAAACCTTCTTAATGGACGCATGCCAAACATAGTCTGGGGTTGGTAATTTTGGCTTTCTGTGACAGGATTAGACCGACATGCCCTCGGCACACGCTGCCTCACCTTGACCTTCCCAGTGGTGGTTGTTGAGGTTAACGGGACACTGGGGGCTCTGGAGGGTGGAGGGGGGGTCACGTTAGGTGCAGCCCGCTCGCAGCAACCTGAGCCCGGCTTTACTGTCTGACAGATGGAGCGTCCTCATATTTAGCTCTGAGCCTTGCGCGGGAGAGATTAGCCTCTTCATGCACGCTGACAGACGAGGAGAATATAAGAAACATGTCGGGATACAAAGCTGCCAGTCAACGGTGATTTGTGACGAGTCCCATAAGACAACGAGCAGGAGGGGAGATGTGGACACGCAGGGCTAAACCGGATCCGGACACATGATCCAGAGAGCAACGGCTCGGTGGTTTGTAGGTCAAAATCTGAATGTGTAACATCCGAACGATGCAGCTTCATGTTCATGTTCAAAGTCTAAGATAAGAGGAGATCCACTTTATTGATCCCACACGGGAAATTCACTTGTTAGAGCGAAAGGTGGATGAGTAAAATACCAGGCGCAACCCAGTCATGTGAGTTTTTGGGGGGCCATAAACGAAACCATGCTCAGGGCCACTAAATGCCTGGGGCCGGCCCCGTTCACCTGGGTGAAGAATGCAGCAGTTACTGACTCTGTGAACCCGCAATAAAAGGTTTCCGTGTCAAAGCTGCCACAGTTTGTTCAACGAATTCCAGTTGTGATCCTCCTATTATCCGCCTGTAAAACGCCCGCGAGAATGTCAGGTTGGCAAAAAGGCCGAAGAATGTGAGCGATGCGAGGGGCGGCTGGACGTCGTTGCGTAACAGCGGAGTGATTCGGGCCTTTTGTGGCCGACCACAACAGCGTGACAAAGCTTCAGAGAGGGTGACAAGTACGGCTTAATGCACCTTGTGCTACGAACACAGATCTCTGCTGCCTCATCCATAACACACACACACACACACACACACACACACACACACACACACACACACACACACACACACAGTGTAACAACCAATTAGGAAGCGTTCCCGTCAACATCATCATTACACGGCCGAATCATTTTGTCAATTCGATCTGGCTTCACTTGGTCTTTTTTTAGAGCATGACACGTCGGACAAATCGAATCAGAGAGCAGAGACGCTCTCACAGAGCACCATGATGAACATGAACGCACCGCGCGGCAATCCAATCAGCAGGAGGAGAGAGCACGAGTCCTCATGAAGGTCCGGGCTAATTAAGACTAATAATTAGGGACGTCTGTATGTGTGTGTGTGTGTGTGTGTGTGTGTGTGTGTGTGTGTGTGTGTGTGTGTGTGTGTGTGTGTGTGTGTGTGTGTGTGTGTGTGTCACTCGTGTGTCTGGGGAAGAGAGGGTGCTAGCATTGACCGAGAGAAACCTTTGAGTGTGGTGTGTGTGTGTGTGTGTGTGTGTGTGTGTGTGTGTGTGTGTGTGTGTGTGTGGTGTGTGTGTGTGTGTGTGTGTGTCACTCGTGTGTCTGGGGAAGAGAGGGTGCTAGCATTGACCGAGAGAAACCTTTGAGTGTGTGTGTGTGGGGGTGTGTGTGGTGGGTGTGTGTATGTGGGTATGTGGGTGTGTGGTAGGTGTGGGGTGGGTGTGTGTGTGTGTGTGTGGTGTGTGTGGTGTGTGTATGTGGTGTGTGAGTGTGGGGTGTGTGTGTGTGTGGTGGGTGGTGGGTGTGTGTGTGTGTGTGGTGTGTGTGTGTGTGTGTGGTGTGTGTGTGGGTGTGTGTGTGTATGGTGTGTGTGTATGTGTGTGTGTGTGTGTGTGTGTGGGTGGGTGTGTTGTGTGTGTGGGTGTGTGTGTATGTGTGTGTGTGTGTGTGTGTGTGTGTATGTGTGTGTGTTGTTGTGTGTGTGGGTGTGTTTGTGTGTGTGTTGTGTGTGTGTGTGTGTGTGTGTGTGAGTGGTGTGTGTATGTGTGTGTGTGTGTGTATGTGTGTGTGTGTGTGTTTGCACAACTATCATTGTGAGGACCACTACAGTTTTAGACCCTTGGAGTGAGGACCAATCTACAAAGTGAGGACATTTAGGCCGGTCCTCACTTTATTTTCACTGTAATCGCCTCCAAAGCCTATTTATATGATTCTCTCAAAGTTTCAGAGAGGTCCTCAGAAAAATAGTAATTTTGGAAAAATGTGTGTATTTGTGTGTATCGTCGTGTGTGTGTACAGGATCTGAGTACACACACTTTTTGCTCTCTATCGCCCCCACTGGCACTGCTGATTTATTACACCGGAGCAAAAACGCTTAATATGACATACCCAAATTATTAAAATGATTGTAGCTTCTGAACCGCTCTGACTACATGCATCCATGAGGTCTTGCCAGAAAGAAAACACTCTGAAGGTTCTTGTGAAAGTGTCAGAAACACTCTAGGTGATACAGAAACAGAGTAATGGGACTCTGAAGTCAATAAATAAAATATAAAACTTAAGTTCGCCTAAAATAAAAAATGTTTTTCAGGATGAGCAACTGTCTGTGGCTTCATCTGAGCCTCTAACTGACAACATGGGACTATAGGCACACTATCATTGAACACTTGTTTCAAATATGAAGAAGGTAGCACAAATTATGACCATTCTACAGTGTTATTTTCCATGTAAAGATTTAGGCGGACCTGAAGAAATGTGATAATATCTTTATATTATATTAATAATAATATAATAATATCTTATAAAGGGGGGTGAGAGTCTACACTTGGGGTAAAGGAGTCTGTCACTGAAGGAGCTGCTCAGTGCAGTGATAGTGACTGCATGGGGTATTGTGTGATACTTTGGAGGTGAAAATCATTTAAGTATATTTACTCAATTACTCAATTACTGTACTTAAATGCTGAGGCACTTCTTCTTGAGTACTTAAATGTTCTAACAATTAATATTCACCTCCACTTAGAAGCAAATACTGTATTTTTTACTCCACTAAATTTGTCTGACAGCTTTAATTAAAAGTTACTTTGCAGATTCTGATTTATTACAAAATTATTACAAAATCAACAAATAAAAAGTATAAAATGTATTAATACAGGTCAAGATAAGATGGGAAATTCAACCACCTTCACTAACTTTAACATAAAAGTAATTCTGAAATGGGCTGAGTACTTTTTTTTTAAATCTAATGCAGTACTTTTACTTGTATCAAAGTATTTTACCACTCTGGTATTACTACTTGTACTTGTAAATGTAATTCTTGCTTTATTTTCCATGTTGTAGCCTGTAAACAGGCCTGAGAGTCAGAGTTGAGAAGTGCAGAATATTGTGTGGTCCTCTGCGGCCTTCGGCTCACCCTTAATTAATGGGCCATCAAGGGGAGGGGCACCCCCCCTCTACCTGGACTGCTGCAGTGAGCTGCAGCCTCAGAGCACACGGCAGAGCAGCGTTCACCTGCCCATCCCCCACCCTTCAATTAAGCCCGATCTGCACATGCGCTGAGCTCAGAAGTAATATGAAGAAACGTGGAAGAAGATTGGATGGATTTAAAAGAAGACTTGAGCAACTTAAACTTCTACATAGATGCGACAGACACTTTCGTCAAACAATTTCTGTGCAGGTAAGAGTTTAGATTTCTGATTTTTATGCCATCTAATGCTCAACGTAAATTTTTCCAGGAAAGTTTTGCATTTAAAACATTTTTTATTGCAGAATATAATTGTCAAGTAAAGTGGAGTCATACAAAATTTGAAGCAGTAATTCATTGTTTTAGCCACAGTAGTATATATGTGAACTTAAAACTAGTGGTTTATGTTTTAACAAGCAATTGGGTAGCCAAGATTCCAAATGTATTTGTAAGAAGTATTTCTTGCAGTGTCTTTCAGTATCTTGTGTAGTAGTGTTTTATCTTTGTGCAGTTAAACGTTGCCTCAACTGTAAACTACTGAGGTTAACATGCAGTTTCAAGCTTATGTATTAAATTTAACCAGGAGCAAAGTAAGTGAGTACAGTTACAAATTGTGAGCACTTAATTAGGTACAGTGCTAATACAATTTAATACAACTGCTCTGAATTTATTTGTAAAATTTCTACAATTAGTTTTCTTTTTTGATACGATTGTAGAGGTGTCAACTGAATTACATGTATGCTTTCTTGTTGAGCGCACGATGAGAGGATCAAGCCACTTTCATATGTTGTATATGTCATATATAAGGTCCTTTATGGATTAACTCAGTGTGTCGGTTGTGTGCGTAACGTTAGCAAGTGTGCAGTCAAGAGAGAGAATGGGAGGTCTCTGTACTTCGACCCTGTGACCTGTCTGTGACATATTGTACAGATATAGGCATTGAAACATCATTTTCACTGTATTTTTCCTGTGGCATGTTGGGAAAATAGGCGAGATCCCAACTCTTAGGATGAGCATCATGCATGTGAATAGCGTGGTTCATGTAAATAGTTGCTCTAACCTGTTAACATGGGTGCTGAAAAAAAATCAATACACGTTTCTCTATGCACAAATGCTGCTCAGGCAGACAGTATCTCTGGGAGGTAGCTAGGCTGTGACAGTTTTAGTGAAGGTTGCTGAAAAAAGTGGATTCTGTTTAAAAGAGCAATTTTGAATTGATAATCCTCTAAATCTATATCTTTCCAGAGTATAGAAATTACAATCTAAACGTAATAGTGGATATAAGAAGTATCTGTGCTGTGATGATACAGTACCATTTTGCAGATTTGCAGACTTAATGTGGTATCAATGAATGAAATGGTCCATGTACAAGATAATTATGGACAATTATTTACATCTTTGGACTTAATAGTGGATGCATCAAGTTTTTCTTATGATGATTATTCTTTATGCTTACAGATGGACAGTATCCGTCAGGAGTCAGAGGGTGATTCCTCTGAAGGTGTATTACCCAGCCAGTCAGGATTAGACCCAGACTACAATCCAACTGCATCATCATTATTCTGTGATGAAGAAATAGATGAGAAATCCCCAAACAAATGTTCAACATGCGAGAAATTGTCCAGTGAGGAAGATCTCAAAGCTCCAGACACAGATTCAGGGGATGAAAGTCAACAAAGAGGCAAGTTGTTCACAAAAAAACACAAGAACACCATTATTTGCCCTGCACATATTGTAATGAAATGTTTTCTAAAAAGGATCTGTGGCGCCATCAGTCTACATGCAGAAGCAAAAAATCATGTGTGACAAGGAGAATACAAAGTCAAGATATGCACGCCTGCTTCCAATAGTAGCTTCCTCCAGTCGATGTCAGAAAATGTTTTAATTATATGAGACAAGATGATGTGTCTTTTTACATCAGGAGTGATTCTTTGATTTGTAGGTATGGTGAATCACTGCAATGCAAAACACGGGTGCGTGAAGTCAAGGCACTGGTTGCTAAAGATATGGACATGACTGTGTAAGGTCTTGAAGATTTATGTACACCATCGCGATTCCAGCTTGTCGTCAATGTGGCCAAGAAGCTTACACAGTTTAGTCCAGGCAAAAATGAGTATGGAAAACCGTGACAGCTGTCAAAATTGGAATCTGTCTGAAAGAAGCTGTTGAGGTACTGATTGGACAGACACTTATGAATGATGATGACCTGGTAGAGAGGAGGACAAAAAAATTCTTGGAACTACTTGGAAAAAAATGGAAAAGCAATGTTTCTGTCAGTGCTCATTCAACTATACAAGAAAAGAGATGGAATAAACAAGATGACATCCCCCTCACCAAAAATTTAATGGCTCTGAGGGACCATCTCAGGATGGTGGAAGATAGAGCAAAGGAGGATCTGACACAACAGCTAAGTTTAACGACATACAAGAAGTTAAACGAGACAGTTCTGGCACAGGTCATCATCTTTAACAAGTGGCGTGAAGGGGAAGCATCACACTTGAGAGCTACAAAAAAGCAAGCACAAATCCTATCACTGAGACATTTACAAAACCCTGTTACCATTAGAGAAAGAGCTGAGCAAGCTACTAACTTGCATAGTGGTCCGGGGGAAAAGAGGCAAGAAGATACCTGTTTTCTTTACAGAGAGGTGAAATATGTTGGACAAAAAGAAAAGGAACTACTTGCATCAGCAAAGGGAGGCTTGGGTGTGTCATATCTGGATGGGGGATTGAACATGAGTAGATCAAGAGTAAAATTGGTACAACTTCATTTACAGAGCTCTTTTTATCACTAGAGTTTTTTTTCATGAGCTTTGATATTTGATCTTTATCTTTTCACAGTTGAAAGTCCCACATCAACATCTGATGCTGACCCGCAGAAAGAGAGGAAACAAGGAAGCAAGGTGGATGATGGTATGTTTTTTAAAAATGGGATGCAGTTTATTTTAGACATAAACTAAAATTATTAGATCAATCATTTAATCTAAACTATTCCATAAAATATATGATCTATTTATCAGCTATATTAACTTACCTCTTCACACATTTGAAGCTTTTTCTGCTTTATACAGGTATACACTGAACATCTTTGGGTTATGATGAACATTTTCTGACATTTTATGGACAAAGTTATTAAGACAGTAATGAGCAATCAAATTAATAATGAAAATCATAGGTAATGCAGCCCTATTCTGCACCCTGTAGCTCACTTTATTAGATACACCTATACAGTTTATTATAATTAAACAAAAGCTAAAGCTCCTAATGTTCAGTTTTTGTTGATTTTGTCAGAAATGTGTAACTTCAGCTCTATGTTCATCTCTGAGATCATAGTTAAAGGTCTGTCATAGAGCACTACATTATACCGAGGTGCTTCAAATTATTTTGTCCTTCCTGTTTTCATACATGAGTGCAGAATATTATGATAACTTGTTTTGGATTGTATTAGTATGTATGAACACTTGTAAACTGCTATCAATTTGTAAAAAGAAATTTCAGTATGTGTTCATTTCCTATACTGCACAGGATGAGGTTTCACCTTTTGTTTGTTCTTGTTTTTCAGATGGAGATTCTGTCCTGAGACCTGAGAGACCTGAACCTCGCAGTGAGGAGGAATATTCAGATATAGATGGTGAGTTAGGGACTATATAAAATGTATTGGTTTAGGAAGTAGAGCTGCCTAATAAATGATTATTACAGCCTCTGAATAAATGAGCATGACAAACTGACTCCAAATAATACAAATAACTATGAATCAGATTAATGACTGTATAATCTGATGAGTAAATACAATATTAACACATAGTTCTTTTAGCACACTTGAGTAACATGAACAGTTGTTCCCACATCCCACATATCACTCTGGTGTAGGGGAAACTGCTCAGGCTCGTTTGTATTTCTATAAAACAATCATAATCATCTTGAGTGGCTCTAAGCCCAGGATTCAGCAACAGTGCTGCTGCAAGAGAATTTAACCTATAGAAGTTGTAGCCAGATTTTTATTAAATAAAATGTTTGACCGTAAAATATGACTAAACCAGTTACAGTAGAAC